>OX395138.1:30224179-30333390 GCA_947686815.1 Podarcis lilfordi | reverse complement strand
TGAAATTGTATTATGAAGTATCTTGCCTCTATTGGTTAAAGGAATGGATGTTGTTAGAAAATTCAGATTTGTTGGATTTGGAGGGTTATGATAATAGATTTGGTTGGCACGCATATTTATGGTATAACAAGACAAAAGTCCATAAAGGATTTGGTAACCATATATTCTGAATATCTCTATTTGAAATATGGGATAGGTATAAAAACCTATTAGAACGTAAAACACTGTGGTGGGTTTCCCCATTAGAAGCGATGAGTGTGAAAAAGACAAATATGAGTAAAAATTGGGTCGCATATGAAAAATTAATACAAAAGGAAGAAAGTAAATGGAAACTGAAACCCTATGAAGAGGTTAAAGGACATGTGGATGATTGGCTGCACTATCGCCAAGTCGATGAAATGTTTAAACAGGATTTGAAGGGAAAAGGATTTGATTATAATAAATCAAAATTTGAAATAGAAATATTGAATAATGATTATAAAATTTTGTCTAAAATGTATAAATTGCTGCTCAAATGGCGTTTGAAAGATAAAGAGGTATAGTCGGTTATGATACTGTAATGGTTCTAGGGGTTGCTCGTGCGTAAGCCGGTGCCAACACCTGGCTGGGTTGCCTGAGTGAACCTTTTCTGTCCGGACAGCCACTCACCCGTGGCTGTCTCAATCGCTGCCAGAATCCGTCAGTGGGCATTTCTTGAACTTCTTCCAGCAAAGAAGCTCTTTGATGCCTAGTCTCCTCCTACTCTCCCTGCGCGGAAGCCTTCTGCGCAAGGAGGGTGTAGGCAGCGGAGGACCCTTACTCTCCTCGCTGGTCCCCAGTAAGGAGTCATGGGACCGCCTCGCCGATTCCCCCATCTGCCCCCCTTCTCCACTGGTGCTACGCTGATTCTCTTCCCCAGAAGATGGGCTGCCTCTCCCCATCCCGGGACGCTCTCTGGAATCCCTCTGGAGCCCGCTCTCTCCCTCCGGCACTGATGGCAGTTCCCTGACATCCACCTCCTCCTCAGGACCCCCACCCCACCCCGGTGCGATTTTCCGATACAACCTCCTCTCTCTCCTCGGCCGACGATGCGGGGAATCCCCTGAAGGAGCTGTCATCATCTTCTGAGGATTCAAAACCAGCCTCCCATCCACTCGGATCTCTTCCCGCTGGTTGAACCTCCCAGTCTGATTCTTCTCCCTCGGACACCTCCCCTCCCTCCTCTTCGGAGGCAGGAAAACCCACAAAGTCCCCTTCGTCGTCTGTGGGTCCAAATTCTTCCTCCCAGAATCTCGCTAGTGGTTTGGGCTTATCTGGGAACAAATTGTGGAATTCTTCCACCAGATGCCTGTCATTGATTGATTCAGCGGGGACCCACGTGTTTTCTGACCTAGGTTCTCCCTCCCAGGCTACCAAGTACTCTACCTGGCGACCTCACCACCTTGAATCGAGTATTTCCGTGGCTTGGTTACAGTGTTCCCTCTCCTCTACCCACGGGTGGGTGGTAACCCCTCCCTCCCGTCCTGGGAATTCCCGCCCCTCCCTGTAAGGTAAAAGTAGGGACCTATGGAACACCGGATGTATCTTCAGCTGTCAGGCAACTTGAGTTTAAATGCCACTGGGTTAACCTGCTGTATTACCTCAAAAGGCCCCAGCCGCCTCGGCTGCAACTTCTTGCACCCTCCCTTTAGGGGCAACCCTTGGGATGACAACCACACCCAGTCTCCCACCCGTATGGCCTCCCCCTCCCGACGGTGCCTGTCCACCTGCCTCTTGTAAACTTCCTTGGCCCGCTCCAAGTTCAACCTGAGTTGCTGGTGCAAGGCCTCCATTTCCTCCACAAATTGCTCAGCCGCCCGTACACTCCATCCTTCCTCCCCCCTCCCTGAGAAGGCCCTGGGGTGACACCCGTAATTGGCCATGAAATGGCTCATTCCCGTGGACACGTGTTCAGCGTTATTGTACATGAATTGAGCCAAAGCTAATTTCTCTACCCAGTCGTTCTGTCTCTCGCTAACATAGCAGCGTAGGTATTGCTGGAGTATACCGTTCGCTCTTTCGGCTTGTCCGTTGGTTTCTGGGTGCCTCGCCGTCGAGAAGCTCACCTCGACCTGTAGCAAGCTCATGAGCTTCCTCCAGAACCGGGAAGTAAATTGTTTCCCGCGATCCGAGATTACCCTCAATGGAGCCCCATGCAGTCTAAAAATGTGATCCACAAACAGCCTGGCTGTCTCCTCTGCCATTGCTGCATGTGAGCAAGCTACGAAATGGCACATTTTAGTCAGTAGATCGACTACTACCATGACCGCTGTCTTCCCCCTTGACTTGGGCAGATCTGTCATAAAATCAATGGACACCACCTCCCAGGGCTTTCCCGGTGTAGGTAGGGGTTCCAGTAACCCCGTAGGGGCAGCCCTTTCCCCCTTAGCCCTCTGGCATCGGTCGCACCCTCGTACATCTTCTCGTACATCTTCCCTCACCTTTGGCCACCAGAACTGCCTGGTGACAAGCAGCATGGTCTTGTGCTGTCCAAAGTGCCCAGCTGTTGGGTTGTCGTGGAGTTGTTTAAGTACCTTCCCCCTCAAAGTCTCCCCCGGTACATATAGCGCCCCCTTATAGTACACTAGCCCTTCCTTTTCCTCAAACCCTCCATTGTCTTCCTTTCCGTCCTGGAGTTCCCTGATTTTTGTCTGAGCGAACGCGTCGTCTCTGGTGAGCCCTGCCAGTTCTCGTTTCCCAACCAACGCTCCCCCACACACCCACCGGTCCTCGGCGAACACGTGCCTGGTCTCCGGTGGTCCCTCTCCTTCTATGTACTCCGGTTTCCGGGAGAGAGCATCTGCCCTTACGTTTTCCTCTCCCGGCACGTATCGGATCTCGAAGGAAAACTTGGCGAACTCCTGGGACCATCGGATCTGTCTCTGGTTGAGCACTCGTGCGGTCCGCCAGTATTCCAAGTTCTTGTGGTCAGTTCGGACCTGGATCTTGCGCCGCGCCCCTATCAATAGATGTCTCCATTGCCGAAATGCCGCATAGATCGCAAGCAGTTCTCCGTCATACACTGTGTAGTTTTGCTCTGACTTGCTCAGCTTCCTTGAGAAAAAGGCACACGGCCTCCAGCTCTGCTTGGCCCCGGGCTGCAAAAGGACCGCTCCAATGGCGCGGTCGGACGCGTCCGTCTCCAGTCTTATAGGCTTCTCTAGATCCACGTGCAGGAGCTGCTCTTCCGAGGCGAACACCTTCTTCAGTGTTTCAAAGGATTGCTGTGCACCCTCTGTCCACGCGAACTTCTTTTTGCTACTAAGACAATCGTCCAGTAGCACTCACACCTATAATCATGAAGTGCTTTGAAAAGCTGGTACGAAATTATGTCATTGCCTGCCTACCAGAGGGACTGGACACATTCCAATTTGCTTATAAAACGAAAAGATCGACAGAGGACGCTGTGGCGATTGCCCTCCATGCCGTCCTTGCACATTTGGAGCAGCGGGGGGGGTTATGCCAGACTGCTTTTTTTAGATTTCAGCTCGGCATTTAATACCATTCTACCACAACGTCTGATGTCTAAACTGGAAGATCTGGGGCTTCCGTTATCACTTTGTGGGTGGATATTGGACTTTTTGTCAGACCGCCCCCAGAGGGTTCGGTTGGGCCCCTATACCTCTAATATGCTCAAGACTAACATAGGAACACCACAGGGATGCGTACTCAGTCCGCTCCTTTATATTCTCTACACGTACGATTGTGTCGCTACTCACCCTAGTAATAGGGTTGTCAAATTTGCAGATGACACAACCGTGATTGGGCTCATCTCTGAAAGGGAGGGTGAAACGGATTATAGAGATGAGGTGGAGCGGCTGACAGAGTGGTGCAGAGCTAACAACTTGCTCATAAATACAAGGAAGACAAAGGAGCTTGTGGTGGACTTCAGGAGACAGAAGAGCAACGTCCAGCCACTTTTGATTGATGGGGTCTGTGTGGAGAGGGTAACAACGTTCAGATTTTTGGGCATTGAATTACAAGAGGATCTGTCCTGGAGTGTCAACACAAGGGGGCTTGTGAAGAAGGCGCAGCAGAGACTGTACCTTTTGAGAATACTAAGGAAAAACCATCTTCCGCAGAAACTGCTGCTTGCCTTCTATCACTGTGCCATTGAGAGCGTGCTCACTTATGGCTTATGTGTGTGGTACGGAAGCTGTACTACCCAGGACAGGATGGGGTTGTGCAGGGTTGTTAAGGCAGCAGAGAGCATTGTTGGCTGCCCACTCTCCACCTTAGAGCAGATTTATGCCACAAGGTGCCATAGGAAGGCACTGGACATAGTAAAAGATCCATCGCATCCTGGTCACTGTCTCTTCGAGCTCTTGCCGTCGGGACGGAGATACAGGACGATGAAGACAAGAACGAGCCGTCTTAAGAACAGCTTCTTCTCCAGAGCGATCTCGGCCCTGAATGGGAAGACCGGACTTTGAAAGTCATCTAATCTCCCTTGCTGTATTATACTGTATTGATTAATTAGTGTTTTTATGGAGCAGTCAAGTAATTTCGTTGTCCCCGAAGGGGACAATGACAATAAAGATATTATTATTATTATTATTATTATTATTATTATTATTGGCGCTGTCAAGTGAGCGAAGTTCTTTATGAACTTCCTGTAGAAGTTGCTGAAGCCTAGGAACCTCTGCACATCCTTTCTGTTTTTGGGGGCTTTCCATTCCAGCACTGCCTTCACTTTGCCCGGGTCCATAGCTAGTCCTTTGTCTGACAACCTGTACCCCAGGAACTCGACTTCCCTGGTGTGGAATTGGCATTTTTCCAGCTTGACCCACAACTGATGCTTCTGCAATCTCTGTAGCACCTCCCTAACGTCTCTGACGTGTTGCTTCTCATTGTCCGAATAGATTAAGACGTCATCCAAAAAGGCTACACAATTCTTGTACAGCAGGGGCCCCAACACATGGTGCATGAAGGCTTGAAAGCAGGCGGACCCCAATTGTAATCCAAATGGCATGACTAAGTACTCAAAAGCCCCCAGGGGGGTGAACATGGTCGTTTTCCATTTGTCCCCCTTCCTTATCCTAATCAGATTGTATGCTCCCCTAAGGTCCAGCTGGGTAAAAATCTTCCCCTGCCTCACACGTGTTAAAATGTCGTCTATCCTGGGCATTGGGAAAGTCACGGGTTCTGACACCAGGTTTAAGGCCCGGTAATCCACGACTAATCTGGGCTGATTAGTCTCTTTTTTGTCCACAAAGAACACCGGACTGCCCCCCATCGCCTTTGATTCCCTTATGAAACCTCTCTTCAGGTTCTAGTCAATAAACTGCCGCAACTCCTGCATCTCCCGGTCGGACATGGCATACAGCTTACCCACCGGCAATTGAGCCCCTGGGAGCAGGTTGATTTGGCAGTAGAAGGGCCTGTGAGGAGGTAGTCTATCTGCCTCCCTCTCGCTGAAGACCTCCTTCAAGTCAGCATATTGTGGTGGCACCTCCCCTTTTTGCTCCAGGGCCAACCCAGCCACCCTGGCCACAGTCATTCTTGGTTCCTTCCCTCCCAGACAGTGTTCTAAGCAGTAAGCTGACCCAAAGATGACCGACCACTGATGCCATGACACCACTGGGTCATGTATTGCCAGCCAGCTCATTCTCAGTATTATTGGGGGTCCTGCCAGCGTGGCCACGTGAAAGGCAATGGTTTCCGTGTGCCTGGAGACCCTCATTCGCATTGGCGGTGTCTGGTGTATCACTTCCCCTCCCAGGAGTTCCCTGCCATCGATGGTGGTCACCTGCAAGGGAAAATCTAGTGGTAACAGGTGGAGTTGGTGCTCCAGAGCGAAGTCTCTGCTGAAGAAATTACACGAGCTGCCAGAATCTAGCAGTCCCGCCACTTTGACGGGGTGCCCATTTGGGAGTTCTAGCACCACCTCTATGGCTATAGCTGCCTTGGGGGGTCAGGCTGGGGCACTTCTATTGGTCGCTGGCCTGGCTGCTGCTCCTGCTGGTTGGCAGCCAGGCGTTGTCGTTTCCCTGCACCGGCCCTTCCTCCCCCTTCTCGTCGTGGCCTGCAGCCCCCATCATGCCTTGCCAGGCTTTTCGTTGAGGGCAGACCTTAGCAAAATGTCCCGGTCGCTGACAGAGGAAACACTTCTTGGTAGTTTTCCGTTCCTTTCCCGACCTTCACCAGCGTTTGAAACTTCGCGCGCGCGCGCTCCCTCAATTTCCATCGGCTCCGCTGCCTGGGAAGGCTCCCTCGGCATCTCCGGAATGCGGTTGTCATGGAAATGTTCTGCCCTTATCTCCCGCTTCTCCTGAGCCCGTGCTTCCTGGCGTACACTGATCACAAGCACAGTCTTTGTGAGTTCATCCATCGACCACGGGCGGGGCGCTCAGGACAACTCGTCTTTCACTTCGGGGGATAAACCCGCTTCAAACAACATTTGCATTGGTTCAGAGTCCAGATCCCACCCGAGCTTGTGGACTAACATCGCAAAACGCGACCAGTAGTTTCTGACGGACAGGCCCCCCTGCTTGCACCCCATCAGTTCCCGCCGTGTCACACTTTGCTTAACCTCGCTGGAGAACATTGCGTCCATTCCCTGGTAGAATTTCTTAAGATCCTTCAATGCATCATTCTGCGTCACCATTAGGGGCCTGATCCATTCGCGCGCCCCACCCTGCAGATGTCCCACAATGTAAGCCACCCTCTCCCTGTCATTAGCAAAGTCATTTTTCTGCAATTCCAAAGCGTACTGAATTTCCGTTCGGAAAGCATTGTAGTCTTGGGGCTTTCCTCCAAACTGGTGTACCAGCCCCGGGACCTTCCTCCCTATCGGGGTGGCACTGACCTGTGCATCCTGAGCCCGTCTCTCCTCCAGCCGTGCAGACAGGGTAGCTACATGCGCCTCCAGGTCTCGGTTCCTCTCGACCAGACCTTGCACCAAGGCTTCTTGCTCCGTCTCTCCGGCTGGCCCTATTTGGCTCATCGTGCTGCCTCTCCGGGGCTGCGCACAAGCAACGTCAGGGACTGACGGATTGCTGTAATGGTTCTAGGGGTTGCTCGTGCGTAAGCCGGTGCCAACACCTGGCTGGGTTGCCTGAGTGAACCTTTTCTGTCCGGACAGCCACTCACCCGTGGCTGTCTCAATCGCTGCCAGAATCCATCAGTGGGTGTTTCTTGAACTTCTTCCAGCAAAGAAGCTCTTTGATGCCTAGTCTCCTCCTACTCTCCCTGCGCGGAAGCCTTCTGCGCAAGGAGGGTGTAGGCAGCGGAGGACCCTTAATCTCCCCACTGGTCCCCGGCAAGGAGTCATGGGACCGCCTCGCCGATTCCCCCATCTGCCCCCCTTCTCCACTGGTGCTACGCCGATTCTCTTCCCCAGAAGATGGGCTGCCTCTCCCCATCCCGGGACGCTCTCTGGAATCCCTCTGGAGCCCACTCTCTCCCTCCGGCACTGATGGCAGTTCCCTGACAGATACATTGGGCCAAAGATTTTGGGTATCATATACAGTTAAAAGATTGGGAAAAACTGTGTAAAGAAGGATTAAAATTTACAGCATGCAATGCTTTGAAAGAAAATGTGATGAAAATGATGTATAGGTGGTATATCACCCCTGTGAAATTAGCTAAAATAAGTAATAAATGTTGGAAATGTAAAGAAAAAGAAGGAACTTTTAACCACATGTGGTGGGAATGTAAGAAAGTGAAACACTTCTGGGAGATGGTATACAATGAGATGAAAAAGATGTTGAAATATACATTTACTAAAAAACCAGAAGCATTTTTACTTGGCATTGTAGGGGAGGATATTAACAGACAGAATTGTAAGTTGATTTTATATGCAACAACGGCAGCAAGAATATTATTGGCACAAAACTGGAAGCAAGAAGAATTACTGACGAAAGAAGAATGGCAAATGAAATTAATGGACTATGCAGAATTAGATAAATTAATAGGAAGGATTCGAAACCTGCGGGACCAAAGATTCTTAGAAGACTGGAGTAAATATTTGAACTATTTGAAAAGCAATTGTAATAAACAGATTACGCTAGTAGGACTGCAAGAAGTTCTGTAAGGAGGATTATGTGAAATATTGCAAGGAAGACTATGAAGAGAATTATCAGTTAATGATAATTAAAAGTAATAGAGAAACTAAGACATGCAGAACAAGTGATAAAGAACGGAAAATCTTCAGAGGTTGTTTATGGAAGTCTAAAATATTGTATAAGATAAGAAGTTATGTTAAATGACTGTTGGAAATGATATGTTTAGAAATTAATAAAAATGTGTGTATATCTATATATGGAAATGTAATTCATTCTTTTTTCCCTCCCCTGCCCTCTTTTGCAGATAAACTAATAGAAGAGAATGGTAAGTCTTGCAAAATCTTTCAGTTTTTGAACATGCAGAATCCAAGTGACTTCCTCCATTTTGCCATCCCATATATGTTTACTGAGCAGCTTGGGTCTGCTAGAACTTTGAACATGCCCCAGAACTATATAATACCCTCCAACATTTCTCTGATGAAAATAGGGGCATCAAGTGTCTAGATTGGTTTTGATCTGTGCAATGAATGTTGTGTCATTGCCAACTTGGTCTTGACATGGCAGCTAGGATTATTCTGTGTCTCTATAAATTGGAAAATAAATGTAATTCTTTCTTTTTTCCTCCCCCTGCCCTCTTTTGCAGATAAATTAAAAGCAGAGAATGGTAAGTCTTCCAAAATCTTTCAGCTTTTTAACATGCAGAATCCAAGTGACTTCCTCCATTTTGTCATTCTATGTATGTGGGTGGGGTGGGAGAGTTACTGAGCAGCTTGGGTCTGCTAGAACTTTGAACTTGCCCCAGAAATAGTTTGCATTTGATCGGTGTGGCTGCATTGTGGGATGGCAGAGGCTTCCCTGGGGCCCCAATGGGGGGGTTGGAACAGTGGTGCCCTTCCTGACAGGCGGTGGGGGCATAACCCCCCCACACCTATCAGGAACCGGATCCTAGCCTGACCCTGCTTCAGCGAATGGGGAGGCAGGCTGGGACTCAGGCTGTGCCAGAGGGTAGAGCTGTTGGAGCGGGTGGCTTTCCTTGGATCCGCCCCTTGCTCATTTAAGCAGCCCGCCCCTGGGGCACCACCTATTTGAATGTTGCAACATTGTCAAACAGCCATACTTGATCTTGACATGGTAGCTGGTAGTACTCTCCATCTCTATAAATCAGAAAAGAGACGCTTTTGACACCAAAGCCTCAAGAAAAAAGCACCGATGCAAGCAATGTACCCACCTAAAATATTTCTCCCTTTACCCTCCTCCCCGCAATCCCTTCCATTTTGACACAACCTGAACCAAAAGTTCCCTTCCTCTGATGGAATGAGTATCCTATTTATTATAAAATGCATATCCCATAGAAGTATCAAAGCATCTTACAACAATAAAATATACAATATGCAAAGTTTAAAACATAAATTAGACATTTGACAGAAGAAGACTTCCATCTGTGGAAAGGGTCCTTTGGGTACAAGTATTTGTTACTAATTCTAGATTACAAATGGATTATCTTGGAATTTGTTTTTCTTTTTTAATTTGAATAAGGCTCTTCATTTCTAAGACATGCAAATTTTCTTTTGCAGAAATCTTGAAGATCGAAAAAGGCAAGTAGTCTAACATTTTGTATATGTGTTGCAAAAATATATATTCCTGAATCATAAAAATACCACACATGCCACAACCACTTCATTCCCCCGTTTTCTTTTCACTTAGTCCAGGAATTAACAAAAAAAAGTGTGTTCCAAAGAGGAGATACACTTCTTACTTTTGCATTTTCAAATCTTCATCAGTTTTGGACATAAGGGGATTTGAGCAGTTGCTAAATTTCATTTCGTATCTGTGCAGAGTTTTGAAAAAGCTGTCAGTGCTGCATTTTCCTCATCTTAGAAATATATTATATTATGCTTTATAGTTGTGCCTCAGATGAGTAGACACTAACTTAGGCTTTTAGAATATATATTTTTAATGAAATATGTATTATTATAATTGTATTGATGGTGGTCCTTTGATAAATGGTGGTTTATTGAACAAAAAACAAACAAAGAAACACAAATAAACTCCACCCACCCACAATATCCATCTACATACATGATCTTCCAGACCTTAGTTCATGGGGTGAAAAGGTATGAAAAGAGCTCCTTTGAGCATTTAATTAAACACGATCCGAATCTGCCAGGGTTCTCACACTAAAGCTTCCATGTATGTTCAGCTGAAAGCAGGTTAAAGCCCCCTTTAGACATTCATGCTCATTGCATCAAGA
Source organism: Podarcis lilfordi (assembly GCA_947686815.1). Lineage (NCBI taxonomy): Eukaryota > Metazoa > Chordata > Lepidosauria > Squamata > Lacertidae > Podarcis > Podarcis lilfordi. Next base: position 30,323,115 of record OX395138.1, on the reverse strand, counting down.
TCAGATGGGGGCCCATGAACATAAGGATGTGGGGGCGTGGGGCTTACACATGCACCTCCTGACCCACCACACACTTTTACCACAGTGGAAGAAGGCTTGGGTCATATGTAGCAAAGACCTATTGAAATCAAAAAGATGTAATTTAGTCGAAAATAAGTTAAACCCAACTGATTTCAAACAGTATGTTCTAAGCATGGTTAAATTTGGATCCAACCCATGGCATTGATTGATTAGGTTGTAGAATGAGTAGAAGTACCCATCACGTTCTTGCCAATGAAACCTTTATGTTCATTCCTTTATTCATAGAATTCTCAGATGCCCGCTTCTACAGAGGTGAGGAGGATGCAAAATCATGTGCAAACAGAATGGATATTGGAGAGAAACCAGCAACTTCTGCAAACTGCTGTTTGTTGACTAGGGCTTCTTCCAGTCATCCTGTAATGGGTAGCTCAACCTGTGTGCTGCCAGATGGTGCTTGACTGCAAATCCCATCATCCCTTGCTTTGGTCATACTGTTTGGGGCTGATGGGAATTGTAATCCAGATCCATACCTACTGGACTAATTTACTTATCCAATACTTTGAGGGGAAATACTTTATACAATGTGTTTATATAATAGGTATACAGGAAGGGTAGATCAATGTGGAAATGGACTGACAGGTAAGCACATGCAAAAGTGAGGATAACCATCATTAATGTGACAAGAATGTGCTTAGCACATTAAACATGTTGCAGATGGCTAAAGCATAAGGAGATACGCTGAGGAATATAGAAGAATTGTTGTAGAGTGAGGGTGAATCATGCAATGCAGAAAGCTTGGATAGAAATTGGTATTAGTCATCATATCATAGATTCATAGAATTGTAGAGTTGCAAGGGACCCCGAGAATCAGCTAGTCGAACTCTCTCCAAGGTAGGAATATGCAGCTATCCAGCAGACAGATGAGAGTGTGGTCCACAGATGGGTGACTTAAAAGAGAGGTGCCCACAGACAGCCTTACTTAATTTATATATTAATTTATACACTTCATTTAAGTCTGTGCCCTTGAATCAGGGTCTTTCTTTTTGTTGCAGCTGATGTGGTCTTGGACCCCAGGACAGCTCACCCAAAGCTAAAAGTGTCCGAAGATGGCAAAAGTGTTTGGAACACAGGAAATGTTTCTAAGGTTTCTGACTGGAAGGAGCGGTTTGACTCCCGCACATTCATTCTGGCAAAATGTGGATTTTCAGAAGGCAAACATTACTGGGAGGTGGAGATTTGTCAGAAGAAAACCTGGGACTTGGGAGTTGCCTCTGCAACCACTTCTAGAAAGGGGGAGATCACCCTGTCACCTGAGAATGGCTACTGGGTCATAGGATGTAATGATGGGAAAGATTACCGGGCTCGGACAGAGCAATGGACCCGCCTGAAAGTGAACGGAAAGCTTACAAAATTAGGAATATTCCTAGATAAATCAGTTGGAAGCTTATCTTTTTATGATGTCTGCAGTCAAAGGAAATTGCACACTTATAAAACACTTGATGTTGGGGAGCTTTATCCCCTTTTCTCCACAGGATCTGTGACTGCAGAGCTAGATAGTTCTCCACTAAGGATTCTTCCACTGAATTTGGAAGAGTGATTGTGGGTACAGAATGGGAAAGCATACCATCTAGCCCTGGAATAGCTCAGAATTAGTGAAGCCCTTTCATTTAGCCAGGATAGTGGTATAAATCTAGGTGCCAAAAAATGATAGAAACAGAGTAGACCCATTGGCATCAATGAATTCCATAATGTTCCCGCATCTAAGAAGTAGAAATGATTCAAAGCATATGGAATGTGGACAAGATTCCAAGATCTACTTGAAAGGGAAACACCTTTATGGCTTCCCTCTGTAGAAACTAGTACACAAAAGAAACTTAATATGAAGGAGAATTGGGGCAGATATAGAGACATACTGTATTTTTCTGGAAATGTATGCAAATTGAAAAAGTTTGAAGAAATCTGAGAATGGGTAATGGATTGGTTTCAATATTATGAAATTAATGAGTTATTTAAAATGTGTTTATAGAATGAAGTTCTGATTTTGAAAAGATTTTTCTTGAAGGAAAAGAAAAAACAGATTTCAAAAATGTATAAACTGATAATAGAATGGGAGACAAAAGATGAAATGGTTAGATTAGATTAGAAATATAATAGATTATATTGTGGTTATGATTTGGTACGTAGAAGATAGGGTGCAGCAGAAGGAGAGAAACAACAACTTCATGGAAAATGGGGGGGCATGGAACAAAAATAAAATATGAAACTGTTTTGACTGTATATGTTAAAAATGTTGAAACTTAATAAAATATAATTTAAAAAATATAAATGATTCAAAGCCTAGTTGTTCCTTGTAAGCATGTATAAATATGGAAAGTAAATGTCAATAACTGCATAAATGTTGTAGATTATTCAACATTCAACAAGGAAACTCATAGTAAATTCTATTGATTTGATTACTGTATTTTGAATAATAATAATAATTTTAGAATGCTAAATTTAAAATGTCAAGTTTTGGGAAGGCACAGGCCCACCTGCTTTAAAGGAGACAGGCAATCACAGGCTGCTCCGGAAGAAGCCCTTCCTGGAACCCATGGGCAGACTTGTGAACCCAGAATTTGGCACCCCGCTACCCCTCACCTTCTTTTCTGCTCAATTCATTGTGGGTAAAACACATACTCATAGAGAAGCACACACTGGTATTCTGAAGGGCCCCCCTTTATTCTTATGTATGAAAAAGAATCAGGAAGCAGCTTCCTGGTTCAGATGCAACAATCCTTTGCAAGAATAACAAGTGATATCGACTGGTAATCTCTACCGCCCCCCGAAACTCCTTGAGTTCCATAATTCCATAATTATGTACTTTGTTTCAGAGAGTTATTGGAAGGTATCTCAATGTAGTGATAATTGGCAGTGACAAGCCAAGACACTTCCCATGGAGGGCAAAGTAGTGGGAATAGTGCTGGGCATTCTAGTAAGAAAAATTGTTTAGGCATTTTTAAAATCCATTTTTAAAAAAATGTTTCCCACTGCTACTTTGCTCATACTTTTAGCCATTACTGGTGTTTAAAAACCTCATTTGTAGAACCATAGATAGAAATCAGTCAAATCCTGTTACCAATATGAGAACAACATCCTTCTTTTTCAACAATTCCCCCCCACCTCTTTTGCCAGTGTCTTCTTCGTTAAACCATATTGGAATATTCACTAGTTAACTATCTAGTTCTGAAGTTAGAGAGCCCATAAAGAATGAGAGATAAAACATCAGATGACAATAATAAATGGCAATGTATTGTTTTATTACAGTATTTACTTATTTATAAAAATATTTGTATACCACTACAGTGATACCTCGGGTTAAGTACTTAATTCGTTCCAGAGGTCCGTTCTTAACCTGAAACTGTTCTTAACCTGAAGCACCACTCTAGCTAATGGGGCCTCCTGCTGCTGCCGCGCTGCCGGAGCATGATTTCTGTTCTTATCCTGAAGCAAAGTTCTTACACAAGGTAATATTTCTGGGTTAGCGGAGTCTGTAACCTGAAGCATATTTAACCTGAAGTGTATGTAACCCGAGGTACCACTGTATATGACTAAATATACTGTATATATCACTAAAATAACTAAACATAAATATAACAAACATACTGTACAGCAATCAAACATAAAGCCATACTATAAAACTCTTAAGAAGTCACTAACAAAAAATCAAAACATCTAAAATGGCACTGACCGATCGCAGGACGCTTTGTTCTTGTTTCTTGTTTACATCCAATCACCTGCTTTGATAAGGCAAGTAGCGCCACTCCTGCCAGCTGAGCCCATGGGCCGAACACTCAAAGACTGCACAATGGAGACTTCACTAGCTGAGGATGATCGAGCCACTGCTGCTCCTTGGCCAAAATAATTGCTGCTTGTGAAGCCAGTAGGCCGGGCAGAGCTGGAGCTCAAAACCCTCGCCGCTAATGACTTCACAATTGATCCAGCTTAAAGTGATTTCAGCTCAGGTGTGATTTTGCTCTGGCCAGGCGAGGCAAAACAAGTGGCAATGATCTCGTGTTTTTTTGGGGTTTTTTTTAAGGTGCAGCCATGGTCACGAGGTGAAAAAGGGCAGATAGAACCTGATGAAGGAAAAGCAGGTAGGGCTCCAGGTGAGGGCTGTTTAAATGACCAGGGACCGGCCCCAGGGGAAGCCTGCGTGTTCCATCGGTTCTGCCCCCCTGGCCCAGCCCATGTCCGAGCCTGCATCACCATTTGCCTATCCGGGGTGCAAGCCAGGATTCGACTCTTGATAGGTGGTGAGAGCTTATGCCTCCGCCACCTATTTGGATGGGGCACTGATGTCACAATTCCCTTGTTGAGGCCTTAGTGAAGCCTCTGCTGTCCCGCAATGCTGCCACACCAAAAGGGTGAATGGACTTGCTCTACCCAGTTTCACAGTAGAAACTGCTAGAATAGGGATCGAGGCCCTGTGGCATGGGGGTGGCCATACTACATGGGGGTGGTTTGTGTGCATAGGTGTGTATCTTGGGCATTAGCTGCTGGGGTGCAGCCCCGTTCATTTTATACTGGAAAAATGTTTTCTTTTTGTAGCCTTAGAAGGAATTTTCAACCACAATTAATGTCTGACTCTTCTCTCTATCATGTGAACTAATTTACTCATTTTCAGAGTTTTCTGGTGGGGGGTAAATGGGATAACAGATGAAAAGCTGCCTTTCTGACTCTGACCATCAAATATTCTCTAAGTGAATGTGCCTGAGGGTCAGAGATCCTGTGGTACTTTAGCTAATGGGGCCTCCCGCTGCCACGCAATTTCTGTTCTCATCCTGAAGCAAAGTTCTTAACCTGAGGTACTATTTCTGGGTTAGTGGAGTCTGTAACCTGAAGCGTCTTTAACCCAATGTACCACTGTACGTTGATTAGTTCACCAGAAGGAATTACACATCTTGACTTGTAGCTGCAGCCACATCTGAGGGTGTGCCCTGGGGGAGGGGACAGAAACATGCATGCTGCAAATGTCTTGATCATTTCCATCTCGTCTGTGAGAGAAGTAGAAGGACCTGAGAGTCAAGAGTTGCAACATCAGATTGGGAAGCCAACTCCTGCTCTGCCCTGATGAATCTCTTCTGGATTCTCTGTAAGTTTGGGAAACTGGGAACGGAATTCACGAATATGGTTATTCGAAATTTCCAGGGATTGTTAGAAAACACTTAAGCCACTCCAAAAAAGCTGAAGTAAAAATAGTAGGTTAGGAGAATTCTTAAATCATTGCTCTGCCCTTGTTATTTCTTGTTAAAACATAGTGTTAACATATTGTATGAATGTCATTGCAGGTGCTCTGCTTGCAAATCACTGGTGTTTGGGTGATGGCAAAGATTCAGAGCTTTGCACTTCGACAGGTGAGTTTGAGCCTGTGAAGCCTGTGCACACCGGTAAGTATGTAAAGAACTGCAGGATTGTGCGTGTGTGTACAACTAATAAACATCTTAAGATGCAATATAAAAGAGCACAAAGAGAAGTGCTAGGAAAGCAAAGAAATGAGAAAGAAAATCATGCCGATACAGCAATCTACGTACTTTCACAGAACTGCTCGAATATTCCTCCTCCATTGCAATTAAGTTTTCACTTGCTCTCTGCATTTCTTTCTTTCTTTCTTTCTTTCTTTCTTTCTTTCTTTCTTTCTTCATTCTCTAGGTGAACTTCCTGCTCATGTTTTCATATTAAATGCAACTTTGGCTCCTGAGGTGAAAATTATCTTCGCAGTATATGTTTGTCCATTAGAGGTTGTGCTGACCAAATTTCCTTTTTGTAAGGATGGGGCTCTTATTTAATCCAGAAAGCAATATCCCAAAATGATCAATAAATAGTCTATTCATTGTTGAAGAATGCTGGCCAATATTCAGAGTTGCTGTATCCTAAGATCCTCATTCTATTGGAAACAACATAGGATTGCCTCATAAGATCTTTTTGCTCATCTAACTATTAATCATCTATATTTAAAAATAAATAAATTGAGAGTTTACAACCCCAGATTTCTAAATAAAAATAGAGGTGGCATTAAAATGCTTTAAATAAATAAAACAGAATAGAACATTGCATGCTACTTTCCCCAAAAAGAAATAATTGAAGGCAGTATACAACAAACAATTGGGGGGGGGGGACTGCTTTAAAAGCAATACAGTAAGACAAAAATAAAGGAGATAAAGCAATTTAATTCCACACGATTACTCAAATGTTCACTCTCTATTGCAACTACATTTTCACTTACTCTCTGCATTCCTTTATGCTCTTTCTTTATTTCTTCCATTTGTTTGTTCTCAAGGTGAACTTCCTGCTCCTGATTTATTCTTGAACGCAACTTTCGTTCCTGAAGGGGAAATTATCGCAGTACTATGTGTGGCTCCTGCAGAGGTTATGCTGACCAGATTTTTTTTCTGTAAAGATGGGTCTCCTGTTTCATTCAAGAAAGCAACATCTCAAAATGCTCAATACATAGTCTATGCATCGCCGAAGAATGCTGGCCAATATTCCTGTGGTTACCAGGAGAAGGATGCAAAGAACCACGAGAAGACCTCTGCCCTCAGTGTTGCTCAGAATCTGATTCTCCAGCCAGGTAAGGTTGTAGAAATGATGAGACTAGGAAGGGACCTGCAAGAGAACGTTGCATGGTGGGATAGTCCTGTTTAGAGTTCCAACTAGCCAGTCATGCCATATTTCAGCACTGTCCATTTAATTCACCACCCATTTGGTTTCTATTCCCCTATGACAAGAGTTAATCACAGCCACAGAGCATGTTCAGACTTCCCTGGAGCACATTCATATATTTATCTAAATGAAAGTAGGTGCTGTTCTGCATCTATGCAACAGATGTAGGAGGATCTGGCCAATAGCATGGAGATGACAGCACTTCTCCAGGAAGACTGCTTAATGGCGTATTAAAAATAGATATTACTGTCAGACAGCTTATCTGAAGGCAGCCCTGTTTAGGGAAGGTTTTAATGTTTGACACACTATTGTATTTTAATATTTTGTTGGAAGCTGCCCAGAGTGGCTGGGGAAGCCCAGCCAGATGGACGGGGTATAAATAATATATTATTATTATTATTATTATTATTATTATTATTATTATTATTTGATGCTTTTGCAACCTGTTAAAAATATTCATGATTTATGTGTCTAGCCTCTAGGGATGGGGCTTAGATCAGCCTAAGTCCATCTTGTTTCATTTCTTTTGGCACATCATGTTTTTCTAAAGAGTGTGTGAAAGGTTACATGTGTTCTTCCTTCCAGCTAAGTTATACTTTGAGTAGGCCCAATGAAACAAATGGTTCTTAGTCATAACCATTGATTTTTTTAGTTCAAATCAAATCCATTGTTATGATGCACATTAATATACACATTTTGTATGCATTCTTCAAAATATGCATTTTTCAGTGTTTCTCAATGCATTTCCAAATAAAATACACATGTTATATTAAAAAACATATTTCTGTGGGCCCCTTTTGTGGCAAAACTGCATTACAAAATCCAGAGAAGTGTGTGATCCAATCAGTAGTTGAATTCTGATCCACAGTTCAGTTTGGCACCACTGACTTGATAGAGCACAATTAGAGCTTTGCTGTTCTTGATGGGATGATGAGCCATGCTTTTCTGATATTGTCCATTTTTCTCCTGCCCAGCTTATTATGATTCGAATGGTATATAAGCAGCATTAGTGCGTAAAAATACTTATTTGATTGTTTATTTGATTGTTTGCCATTTTAAATCTGAACACAAAAACAACACAATGCAATTTATACTCAAACACAATCATGAAAATAAAACATATTTTTTATCATTTCCCAACAGAGACCATTAATGCCCTAAGACCACATTAATAGAATCTTTTTGTCACTGTAGAAAGTTTGATAGCACTCTTGATGTCAGTGTCTGATTTTTTCTTCTTTTTTGATCAGTGATTGCCATCAATTGAGCCAGTTTGGTATACAGAGAAAAATGGCTAAATATTTTATTTATTCAAAAGATATGAGGGAGTAGTGCTGCCTGATTTAGTCTTGCCATTAAAGGTAAAATTCCTGACACCCCAGCCTCCCCCCCAAAACAAACAAACAAAAAATAAATTTAAAGAAGTAGCCACAGGCACTCTGTTCCCTTTTAGATGGGCTCCTCGCCTCCTGCTCTGTGTCCTGGAAAGGGGAGCAATTATCCTTGAGGCAGCAGCTATGGACACTGTGGCTCTTGAGGGGAGAAGAAGGTGGGAGCAGAATAACTGTCTATTTTTTCCTCCCTGGAGGCTGGCAGGAGCTCGGGGCTACTCTCGCCCTTTTCCCACCGTCCTCCATGCTCCTCTACTCCTCAGTTGGGGATGCTGCATGTGGGGAGGTGGGGAGCACAAGCACACTTTGGGTCTCCCACATAAGGGGGGGGGTCATTCCTTCCGCTGCTCAGTGGGGGAATATGGGGGGGGGGCAGGTTGCCATACTTACAGTAAATTCCGGACATCTCTTAAAATTCAAAAAATTCCCCCAGGACGGCATCTTAGGCATCCAATTTCCTTGCATATCTGGAATTTTCCAGACGTATGGCAAGCCTAGCCTGATTTAGGTGGGGCTAATTTTGGCTTTGTGAGGGAAACTAAATGAAGATTCCCTTTTCTTTTTTGATCTAATTCAGGTTCTTCTTCTTTTTTTAGCAGGGCCAAATTGGGGAATTATATTTGGAGGTGTGGGTGGTGCCATTATGGTGTTGGTACTTTTAATCTACCTTTTGGTCAAGAAAGGTGAGTGATGAAGAAAGGTGAGTGATGGTAACCTGAAACTATGATAATCTACCATGAAAAGGGTTGATTTTTCAAGTTTCAGCAAATCTGATAACTGTGTAGGGGTGAGGAATAAATTCTGTTCCCATTTGAAGTGACCTTACCTAATTCACACTTACAGGAACAATATGTGAACTGAAACACAGTTTTCCTTCAAAACACACACTTGCAATGCAAGTCTCCAACCAAAAATGTTGGAGAGTAATATCCGTGTGCATAGATTTGTGTGTGGGAGAAATTGTGCACAAACATGCATATGTTAACAAAAAGAAAGTACAAAACTGAATTCTGTTAGGGAAAATAGTTTATATTCATTTGACGGACTGTTCATTTAGAGGAGTGGCTTCAACTGCCACTCCTCCTTCATGGAACTGCCCCCTGCCTTTACTAAAACACCCCCCAAAAGCAATTTTTTTGATTGACTAGCCTAAGATCCAGGACAAAGCACCGCCTTTCAGAAATTCCACCTGGACGCCCAATACTAAGAATCTGTCAAGAATGTATAACTTGCTGCTGAAATGGAATACTCAAGATGAAACGGTAAAATTGGCTATGATTAAATGGGCACAGGACGTAGGACATAACATTATGTTTGCTGACTGGGAACAGTTATTGACCACTGGTATGAAATTTACGGCATGTAATGCCTTAAGAGAGAATATTATGAAAATGATATACAGGTGGTACATAACCCCAGTCAAGCTTGCGAAAATCTATCACTTGCCCGATAACAAATGTTGGAAATGTAAAGAAACTGAAGGTACATTTTTTCACCTTTGGTGGACGTGCCCAAAGATTAAGGCTTTCTGGGAAATGATATATAATGAATTAAAAAAGGTATTTAAGTATACCTTCCCTAAGAAACCAGAGGCCTTTCTCCTGGGCATAGTGGGCCAAATGGTGCTAAAAAAGGATAGAACTTTCTTTATGTATGCAACAACAGCAGCAAGAATACTTATCGCAAAGTATTGGAAGACACAAGAACTTCCCACGCTGGAGGAATGGCAGATGAAACTTATGGACTATATGGAATTGGCGGAAATGACTGGCAGAATCCGTGACCAGGAGAAGAGTCGATGGAGGAAGACTGGAAGAAATTCAAAGACTATCTTCAGAAACACTGCAAAATTAAGGAATGTTAGAGTGATGTTGGATTGAAAATAAATGGTTTCCAGCTATACAGGTTAAAGTTAAGGATAGATTAAGATTAAAGATCAAGATTAAAGATGTTTAAAGAAATGGAAATTTGATAATAAAAGGGAAAAATTTAAAGGTATATGACATTAAGAATAAGGATTATGTTTAAAAAAGTTGAAGTTATATATTTTAATATTTTATTAAATTAAAGATTGGGTTTAAAAAAAATGGAAAAGAAACTGCTGGACAAATAATGTAGATTGGAATACAAAAGAGGGAGGTATGAGGAAGTCTAGAAAATAAGTAATATAAAATTGGGAACGGAAAAGAGAGTTTGTTTTTAATTGTTATGTTTTGTCTTTTTATTGTTAAATTTTGTATTGTTTTTTTTTGTGTGTTGTTTTTCTTTTTTCTTCGTTTAAAATCTTAATAAAAAATTATTTTAAAAAACAACAAAAAAAACCCAGAAATTCCACCTGGACGTCAATTCTGCCTTTGAAATCCCAGTAATGTTTGGGGAAATCCAGACATATGTCAGCCCTAATTTATGACAGCTTCTTTGCCTTTCTTCTTTTTGTTTTAGTGCTGTGTCTTCAGAGATCTTCAAGGCAGGACAGAGCTAATACTGAACACATTCCTTACGATTATGTGTAAGATTTTCATTTCTTCATTCACTTTATTTGTTTGCTGCTTTTCCACACACAAAAATCATGCTCGGAACAGCTTAGAAACAAAGAAAATGGGAATATATTTCAAGCACTCCAAAAACAAGTTCATAGTAACATAGAAAATGATCTTTTTTCATGCACTTTGTTCAACCCTATTGTTGAGAATGCGTGAGGATTTTTGTTTCTTGTTTTTTTACACTTTCTCCTAAACTTTTTTCTGGCAAGGTTCCTGCATCTCCCCACTGCCACTGTTGGACAAATAGCAGAGAGACGTGCTACAGGGGAAGAAAATACATGAATGAACTAACAAGAGTCTTCTGCTGTTGCCTAAACACTTACATACTGAAGCTTCTGTTCTTATCAGATGTAAAGCTTCATGTGACTAAACCAAGTTTAAAAGTTCAGATCTCCTGCATTTTGTATCATTCATGGTTGTGTGAAGGAATGCAGATCTCATCCTTCTCAGAAAAGGCTTTCTGCCTACAGAACCAGTAAATATGCAGCATCACAAATGCATTTGCCTCTTGTTTTTCTTAGGGAAGAAACTGCAGTCAAGGACAACAGCAGAAACCTGACCTCTGAAGAAGTTCAGTGTAAGATAATTCTTTTCTCTCTTTCGACTGAGGGTCATGACAACCACACTTGCATCATGAATCATGCCACAAGTCTAGCACACAATCAGAGGATCTGCAGAATGTTTAGCAACTTTATCTTTTTTGGTCTGAAGAGTTAAGTTTGCAGACTTTGCAACTGTGGAAAAATGCTCTAAAACCGAGTATATACATGTTTCTGCTGAAAAACTAGGAAGAGATATATGCGCTTCACTTAATCATGTGGCTGTAATGTGTGTTTGAAATATCTAAAATGAATCATAGAATCATAGAGTTGGAATAGACCACAAGGGCCATCGAGTCCAACCCCCTGCCAAGCAGGAAACACCATCAGAGCACTCCTGACATATGGTTGTCAAGCCTCTGCTTAAAGACCTCCAAAGAAGGAGACTCCACCACACTCCTTGGCAGCAAATTCCACTGTCAAACAGCTCTTACTGTCAGGAAGTTCTTCCTAATGTTTAGGTGGAATCTTCTTTCTTGTAGTTTGGATCCATTGCTCCGTGTCCGCTTCTCTGGAGCAGCAGAAAACAACCTTTCTCCCTCCTCTATGTGACATCCTTTGATATATTTGAACATGGCTATCATATCACCCCTTAACCTCCTCTTCTCCAGGCTAAACATGCCCAGCTCCCTTAGCCGTTCCTCATAAGGCATCGTTTCCAGACCTTTGACCATTTTGGTTGCCCTCCTCTGGACACGTTCCAGTTTGTCAATGTCCTTCTTGAACTGTGGTGCCCAGAACTGGACACAGTACTCCAGGTGAGGTCTGACCAGAGCAGAATACAGTGGCACTATTACTTCCCTTGATCTAGATGCTATACTCCTATTTATGAATGATTAAGAACTTTGAATTCAGGTGTAACTTTTTAGTATTGCTATACAATCCCCTGGAGGTTTCTGTGTGAAAGGCAGAATTTAGTTTTAGGATACAAATATTATGTTCTGGAACATGAAAACCACAAATTTAATTAAGTTTTAAAAAATCCTTTCACTCTTCAAACTTAATGAAAGGTACAGTGGTTTTATTTTGTTATGCTGCTGCATTCCAATGAGCTCAGATGTAAACCCTTATGTCTCCAGGAGACACTAGATTTTTCTGCGGTTAAGTGAAGCTTCTGGTTCATGCCTGCCTACAAAAATTGTAACACATTATTTGGTAGAATGGGCTTATTTATAGAAGTTGTGGGCTGTGGGAGAGAATGCTCTCGCTGTGGTTCCTCACCCATGTGACTCCATTCAACAAGCACGGATGCCCACATAGCTGTTTTGGAAGGCTTCTCTCAGTGTAGCCTTACCAGAATGGTTGAATTTGATTGCGACACACATTTCCAGAGAGCTATTTTTGCAGGCCTATAGTATACAACTGTTTCTGTTGCCCTCTCTGACCTCTTAGTCAGATGCATTCTTAGGAAAGCTCCTCCGTTCAGACACTGTTTTTGTTGTTGTTGATGCAACAATCAAAATAATACATCTTAATTGACTTCCTTCCAATTACCCATCCTGGTTCTATTATTTTATACCTATTTATACAAGTCCACAAAATCTTATACTCCTACCTATTTTAAAAGACATATTCATGTTATTACAAGTGAACTTTAAAAGTTCGATTAATGTAAAAACCTATACACAAAGCTCAGAAGATTATGCTTTAAACATTTCCCTTATTTAAGAAAAAGAAGAACCATCCAGACACTGTTGGATTATAACTCTCATCAGACCCTGCCGAAATGCCTGTTCTGACCCTCACTGTCGGATGAAGAACTCATACTTTCTGTTTCTGTCAAACCCTTTAATGCATAGACCTGGGTGATACCCAGGAAAAGCTAAAGGTACAGCAGGTGAATTGTATGGCTAAGTGTGAGCTGAGACATTGATCCAAGGAGCTACACACACCTTGCCTCTTCCTTTTGAAGAGTAGGGCAGAAACAAGTCTTGACATAGCAAACGAGAGGTGTTTCTGCTCTGGAAAAGCAAACTGGGAAAGCAAATTGGCACTTTGGTGAGTGAATGGGGCCTGTGAGGTGTGTTTGTGTCAGTGCTGACTGATTCTCAGGCACCTTCCCCTGAAGAAGAAGCTCATTACTAGCAGGAGGAGTCAGTGATGGCAATGGCCTTTGAGGAGCTGCGTGGGCATTGCTGTATTTGAAGCAAATGATGGAGCCTGATGATTAGGGATGAACTACTCCTAAAAAAAAAGGTTGATACATGTTACGATTGTACACATACACATAAGAACACATACTTATACACATCCTTGAAATTTTACTGTGTGACTAGACTAACTTAAATTTGTTTTCAGATGCCAAACTTAAGGAGTCCTCCAAACAGCAGTGAGTAAAATGTCTCAGCCAAATCTGGGGTGATCTGTCTTGGTGCAGTAGACCTTATTCAATTCTGTCTCTGTTTAGTTTACCCAGGGCTGTTCCGGGGTAGGGGGCTGTCTGGTATACTTGCTCCAGGACTCGGAGGGCTAAGCTAGCTGGGGGACCCTGCCAGGGACCTGCTGGACTTACACTGTCATGCCAAAAACTTTATTCTAACAAAACTCCCTCCCTGGTCCTCAGACAAGCTCTGCATTGGCCTGGTATTACCAGTAGGCTATTGTAGTTTGCCCCATTCACACCCCCTCCTATGTACCAAGGACCCTGGAATACTGTGTAAAACTACAAGTATATTCCAGATATTCTTTGGGTAGGTTAGCAGTTTTTTCTTGCCATAACAACAATTGGCCCCAAATTACTTCTGTCAAAAAGCCAATATCAGTAGGTAACTGTTATTTTTTTTTCTTCAAATTTCCAAGCCATCACCATCTGGAAATATAGAAACAACACCCTATGCATCTATTACTCCATTGTACATGCAACCTGCCTGAGAGACCTCAAACATTTCACATGCCGATGCTGCATCCTCACAATGCATGACAATTTACGGGAATTGATGATATGGAAGAAGTTTGAAAGTGCTAGAACTGGAGGAATTTGGAAGCTTTACAGCCCCCAGAAGATCTGAGAAGACTTTCATCAGATTTTTTTTGTTTATTATTTTATTTACTCTTTTCCTGCCTTTAACCATGCAAGGAACCTTTTTTTGGTTTCCCACTGTTATGCACACTGTTATGCACATCATATCCTCCTGGTTGTGTCTGATTGCAATGTCATTGGTAATGTCAAACGTTAAATAATATAACCACAGGTAGATGGAATTATGAAAAATACCTGGGAATTCTGCTTGCTGACATCCTAGGCCTATAAATACGGATATCATAGAAAGCATAGAAATCGTGGCAAATGTATTTTGCCTATTGGTTTGTTATATAGGAAGATGAAGTAACCAATCTCTCCTTCACACATGAGAATGTTGGAGAATATCCTATATTCCAAATTAGCAGTGCAGTCCAAGCCCAGGATCTGTCCAGATAAGAGAGTTTAGAGAGCCTTCTAGGCAGTTGTGGCTGTCCTGTGCAATACCTTCCCATCAGATGGGAAGGAAATAAACAACTATGAAGGCAGTCCTGTATAAGGAAGTTTTTAATGTTTGATGTCGTATCGTGTTTTAATTTGTTGGAAGCCACCCAGAGTGGCTGGGGTAACTCAGATGGCTGACATATAAATATATTATTATTGCTATTATTTTTAGATTTTCCCAGCTGAGCCATGGCAATGCTGGTTAAGTTCCCTGTGATGGCTGAGCTGGAGATATATATCAACATAAATCCCCACTGGTGAAACATAAGCCAGTGTAAAAGTTAAAATGGGGTGGTAGGAACATGATGGGGCAAGGCAAGGCATACTCTTATTCCAAATGCAATCTAGCATGATCATGTGACTTAGGGCCTAATTCTCAAAACCTGGGCCCACACTCACCTGCCAGTTCAGGGATAGGGGTTACAGACAGCAACAAATGTGGGTGCCCCGGTTTCACTTTCAAATGTGTAGACTCATGAAGTTTGAAATTCAAATACAAAACAACAACAATGATAATACTTTAGCAAGCCAAGTAGGGTTAGGGTTAGGGAGTCCATTCTTATTCTCATATAATGTGGTTCTAGTAATTATACACACACACCAACAATATCCAACAAGTCCACAAGTCACATATATATTGCAGCTACACATAGTAAATCTTACATAAGCACATATCTGGATTTCACCAGCTGTTTAGCTGAAAGCCTTGTTAGTTACTGGGTGCGCTGCATGTCATGTTACCATTGAGCAAAGGTGAAGAAAATAAAAGTTCTGAAGGAAACTTTGAGAACCATGTATCTGAAAGCTGGACAGTGAAAGGGGGAGTTACTGGAAAGTCTTATACCACAACAAAAGACAGTGTGTGTTTAGAAGCAGAGATTTAAATATACTGGTAAACTATAAGAGAGTGGCACAGCTAAATCTGTCATATGGATTTAAATCAGCCTTCTCAAACCTGATACCCTTCAGAAGATGTTGGACTCTGAATTCTAACCAGTGGAGAGAGCCAATAGGCTTCTCCACCAGCAGGAGACTACTGTAAGAGGTATCTATCAGTGGATCTCACTGGGGGCAGTGGAGCCATCCTGCAAAGCCACCACTTACCAGTTCAAGGGCTCAGGTGCTGTTCTACCTTGTAAACAGCAAGTACATCTTGGGCTGTGCTAACATTTCCATTGTACCTGCTCTAAAGAACCCTTTGGTGGTGGCACAATAAGACATACCTCCAGAAGGAAAGCCCATGAGAACTTGACATTGTGTGCTCTTGACAGATGCCATTTCTCAATCTCAGGATCTAAGAGTAAATGTAGTTGTGTACATCATATGTCTGTAGATGTGTCATGAAGGCTCCCAACATTAACCCAGGCACATGGGAATCCCTTGCAGATGACCGCAGTGCCTAGAGTCAGACAGTCAGGTTGTACACCCACAGCAGTGACCAGAGTAGGAATAACTGCTAGGAGGAGCACAGAGAGAATAAACACCATGGAGCCTCTACAGCAGCACAACCACAGGAAAACATGTGTCCCTGGTATCAGTTGCCACAGCAGGCGCTGTAACTTTCCAACAGGTTGACCTCACTATTGAAAGTGCACTCTTCCATGTGGGTGCCAATCACATCAAATTATTGAGAAGAAAGAAACTATAGCTGAGTAGAAATAGATTTGTAGCAAGCAAGGCAATAAACAGGGCTAAGCTGCACATTCACTGCATTAATTCAGATTGCCTGGTCTATAGTGATTTAGAATGAATGAGCTGTGTGCCTGCATACGCTGCTGAATCTCCTCCTTTAACATTAGTAGCATAAACAAATCAGGAAAAGAGGGACGTGACCAGGAGACTTGTGTGACTGCTTGGGCTGTTGTCCTGAGGCTAATTGTTGCTGCAGTACTTCAAGGTCTCTGTTCTCCCTTCTTAAGGTTATCTTTAAACCAGACTTGGGATAGAGAGTCATTCATATCGGACTGTCCTTTCAAATAAAGCACTGTCATCACTGCATTACCTCTACGTGTATCTGTGGAGCTTAGTGTTTGCATGGGACACTCCTTTATCCTTTGGAGGCAGGTGCTGACTGTCACAGGGCCATTAACCGTAGAGCAAATTGTTGGCAGTTACTTATCTTGATGCAGAGCAGGAAAATCAAAGTAAATAATTAACGTAACACAGATCCACCTGAAGCGGGAGGAAGGTACAGTAACTGACGAACAAATCTCAGTTTGCTAAGAAGGTAAGAAAAAATTGCATTTCATTCTTTTAGTTATTGGAATGTGTTTGTTTAATGATGAATTGGTGGTGAGGTGAAAGGAGCAAGGCTTTTCCCTTGCTTCCATTCAGGATATATATAGAATTAGTTTACCTTCATGTAGAAACTTTCAAGCCACATTTGCAAATATACTTGTGATAGTGAATTTCAGGGGCTTCTATGCAAAATGTAAGTTTACAAATATAAATTTGTGTGTGTGTTTGAGAGAAGGAAGAATGAAGGCAACATGCTCCTTTATGCAGAGATCCTTCCTAGCCACACAAGCCTGAATACTCGTCATTGCTTCTTTCATTTGTAATGGACATAAAATGGCTGCTTCTTTGCCACTCCCATTTGACACTAGCAAGTGATATTTATCCCTTGGCACACAGAGTTAGCTCTGCCATGGTACGTCTCAGACTTTTTTCCTTCATGTTCCTGGTCTTCTCAGTTGGGGATGACATTGACCATCTCTCAACTTGAAGGGTTTGTCCTGCTTTTCAAGCTCTTTAGTTAAATATGGATCTCCCATATAGTCATTCATTTCAGTACATATGTATTACCAGCCAATTCTAGACCCTTTCTACAAAACCTGTTTTTCACTTTAGAGGATGAGGTTTCCCATTACAGGAATATTTCTTATAGCTCAATATGTTGTGTTGTGAAAAGCTCTGTATCAACATTTACATGAGGAAATTGGATTAGTGAGTGGTGTAGGACAGAAAGAGCAGTAACTGTGTGACATGCACACATGGTGCTGCACAACACAATTTACCTGCAACTTTTTAAATTTAGTATTGTGGTTTAACAATATTGGAGCAGTGTATTCAATTATCTGAAATGCTGACAAGATGTGTGTGTGGGGAAACATAATCTGTCTACTTGCAATAGAGACAGATAGCTTTTGGAAAATATATATATATAACTATATATGCAATACATTTCTTTTATCAGATCTAAACTGAAATAGTGTAAGAACATAAAACGTATTATATAAAAACAAAAGTAAAATCCTACACATGCCTCATTTTCAGTTAAGTTTGCCTATAGAAAACAGCTTTAGTTGACACATACATTCTGCTGGTGTGGTGAAATAAAGGTAAAGGTAAAGGTATAGTCCTATTCTTCAGATCTTTGATCCATGTGTTCTAGACAGGTTCTATGATACTTGGAGCAATGGAAAATGTGTACTCTAAGAACTGACTGTAATAAAGTATCATTCCTGGTGCAGAAACTCTAGACAGGTTCTATGATACTTGGAGCAATGGAAAATTAATATGTGGTGTTCTTCTTGTGCAGCAAAAGGAACAGAGCCCACCATTGCCTTGGTGGATTATAAAGGCTGGGGGATTGGCCTCACCTGCAGCTCCAACGGTTGGTACCCAAAGCCCAAGGCTCTCTGCCTGGACAGTGAAGGGAAAGTCTGAAGTAAGCAGTCAGACACTACAATCACAGAGACCAAGGCAGGGAACTTCAATGTTTCCAGTTCCATTACAACAGAATCAGGAGTTGACCATGAAGTCTCTTGCAATATCATCAATGAACTGCTAGAGATGGAGAGTGAGTCAAGAATCCTGATTTCTGGTGAGTAGGGGTGAAGCAAAAGAGCCAAGAGGTTAAAGGCTTTCAATGTGTTTTCAGTACAAGTACTATAGGAAGAGAGAAGTTTGGGAAATTTATTTGATTTTGATGCGTCTGAAGTACACCAGGCTCTTTGAATGGTTTATCCAGATTATCTACAACTGTACAGTGGAACCTTGTATTACGTACTGCCCTCCTTACGAATGCTTTGGGTTACGAGCTCTGTTAACCCAAAAGTAGATCCCCTTGTTGCGAACTTTGCCCCGGGATGTGCGCGGAGGTCACACACCAGCGGTGTGGCAGCAGTGGGAGGTGACATTAGTGAAAGCGCGCCTCATGTTAAGAACAGTTTTGGGTTAAAAGCAGACCTCCGGAATGGATCAAGTTCGTAAGTGGAAGTAACACTGTAGTTCTGCTCAGCAGCATTTCATCAGTTATCATCTGGGGTAATGGCTGAAGTGTCTTCTGGCTTCTATCCCATATCCACTATTCAGCAGAGAGGCAGGCAGGTCACAGCTGAAGCCCTCCCCCACCAGCACAACATCAGATCAATCCCTCCCAAAATAGGAAGTTCAGGAGAGTTTGGGGCCATGAAGGTGAGTGGCAAAGGCAGACTCTGGTTAGGTTAGTTTTGCAACTTGAAATCTTCTTCAGGAGAAATATGTGGCTGTAACTGAGATTTTAATGTGTGTTTCAGGTGCCCTTTATCCTACCACTTTCCCTTGGCTAGGACCCTTCCTAATAATTATATTGCTTTCCATCTGCCTTCTTCTTTGTGTTAAGTGCAAAGGGAGACGTAAGTATTTTAAATCTGTCATTTTCTTACTGTCATTTAACTGTAGATGTGAACTGTTACAGAAACCTTCTTTTTTGCACCTATGTTTATAAAAATGAGTGGTGTGTTCTTGGATACAGAGAAGAAATGCATACCAGTTAAATCAATACGTATTTACTACAGCCAGTAATAGCTCCTTAAACTGCCTTAAAATGAGCATAGTTTAAAAGCTGCTTCAGGCAATCAGAGTCACTTCCCCAATAGATAGTTGGGAAATTCAATGTGCTTTACATTTTAATGTGGATCTACCTGCTTTGGACTTAGCAAATCAAGATGGAAACCAAAATGCCAATTTATTGCATTTTGTAATTCATTTTTTCAACCAGAAATACATTAGAGGAAAGTGTACCCCAAAAATACACGTATTAGTGAAAATAATGCATCATATTAAAGGAAATTGCCTTCAAAAATATGTGTATTAGGAGAAATAAGGACTGAAATGTTGATGAATTTTCATGAAGAAAAAATGCAGGATCATGGCAAACTAAATTTAAGATTAAAAATGAAAAATGGAGAGAAACCAAAATTTGTAGATCTATCCATTGCTATTGGCAGGTCATGGAAATAAAGTAGAATTTGCTTGTCGTTTTTAAGGGGCATGACCCACAGACTAAGGCACAACAGCTGAAGGTGCTGCTGACCTGGTAAAGGCCAGACTCCAGGGACTTATACCAGGCTTCACTAATCAAGAATCTTCCTACCATCTGACAGTGACACATGCTGGTATTCCTCAGGTTCAAACGCAAGAGTCCTTGGCAAGAATAATCAGTGGTGTTCATTTCTGATTTTTGTTTTTTGTTTTTCGTCCTCTATGCTCGGTGTAAAACTTTTACTTTGCTTATTTCCCCTTTTGGTCTTTAATCTTTATTTTTGGCAGAATTGGATGAAATTGTCAGGCATGTTATCCCCCCCCCCGCCCCCAGTTCAGGGGGGATGAATCCTTCCAAAATTAAAAAGAATATCTGCTGTAAAGTTTTTGCAAGAGTAGGCTTTCTGTTTGAAGTAGCAAACAAGAAGTCATATAAATTGCCTTGTTGTTTTACAGTCATATATGAAAACAGCATATATGAAAGAAGTATTTCTGGGAAAGAAATCTTCCAAATTATGGACAAATAGGTGCAGGGTTGTTTTGTGCTGGGTACAAACTAAATTAGAATGAATTTACTTCCCTAGTTTTGATAGAAGTGATTTTATTATGAGAATAGCACACATCATACAGGTATCCATAGGAAAGTAATCTGCATAATGGTAAAAGGAGGACAGAGGCTATAAAATTACAATGAATGGAGGATGGGCTGCTTCAGGCTAGTGTTCTGCTCAAATTAAACCAAGTATCCCAGGAACTGAATGAAAAGCTAGGTACATGTGTGCTAAGATATACTCTTTTTCATTTATTGTTGTAGAAACTGAGAAACGCACAAGAAAAGCAAGTGAGTATCCTTTGAATGAATAACTAGCCACAAAGTGCCTGTAGTCTTTGATAAACTGCAAGCTTCTTTCCTGCACTTATGTGAGCCATTCTTACCAGCTCCTTGATACACAACCAAAGGCCAGCAGCAGACTTGGGTTGGCGCTGAGAGAGCCCTTGGGGTTTTCTCTCCCTTCCCGATCTCCAGATAGGCATTTGGGAGGAAGGGTGGATATATATTTCAAAATGAGCCTACGAACTGAAAATAGAGACAATGTACCTACTTTTATAACCCAAGAAAATATTTAATAAAAATTATTTAAAAAATAGAAAATGAAATAAACAAATCCATGTTCCTAGTAGAATAAAGAGCATGGGGAACAGGCCCACCTATTGACTGCTAAACAAATAATAGCACAATACATTCTGATGAACTCCTGTTGCAATAACTTTGCTGGATGTTGTGCTGATGAATCCTTCATTGTTCTTGGGGCAGTGAAATAATTTAGTATAAGAGTTTATATGTAATAATAACAGTTTGCAATATATACATAGGAGGGACATGGCTGCAGGGGAGAAGGAGGAAATGAACCGCCAGCAGTGGGGAGCACCAGGGGGTGGATGCCTGGCAGTGACAAGGAACAAGGGGTCCATGTGTGTGTGTGTCAAGGGGAGCAGCACTGTGGGTTTTGCATCTAGTATGTACTTAAAGCAACATAGGACCTATATGGATTTTCAGTTGTGTAGCTTGTCCTCACATCTTAGTGACTCATTTCGTCTCATATGTTTTCCTAATTCTTCATTGTACTGCTTGAGAAAGTCTAATGCTGTGCTTCAGGATATTTCAGTGTCATCCATTGTTTCTATGATTTTTAAAATGTATCAATGACTCATACTTCGAAGGACCCGGTTTTGCAAAATATTGCAAGCTCCCACTCAGTTTCATTTACAAATAAGTATCTGATCTCCCTGTTTGGTCTTTGTTTCTGATTCTCCCTCAAGGAGCTTTGTGGCTCAGTCCCACTTCACCTTGTTGCCCCTTCCTTACACCTACAGTCTACATATCCCCCAGGCTAAATTGCCTCTCCCAGTTCAGCTCCATGCTGAAGACAACCAAACTACAGGCCTGTTTGTTCCCTTCAGCTTTACAAACTCCAAGGCTTGTGCCTGTGCATCTGCACAACCCTCATCCTTGGCCATTTTGAGGCAGGTTTGGCGAAGGCTGAGGGGAGGAATAGGATGGCCAACCTGTCTTTTCTCTACCATTTTTGGAGAAATGTGCCTCCCTTTGCTCTTCTGTGTTTAGACTACAAAGATTCTCAGATGTGGCACACACTCTTAAAAATATAGTATAATATATATATAATATATATAGAAAGAAACGTAAGAATTCACAAAGAAGATATGGTGAAGAAAGCAGAAGAATAATACCAGGTGAGGTTCCTGCTTGAGTTGATTGAATGATGTGCTTCTGGATATTTATGTATGTACATTTATGCTTTAAAGCACTGAAAACCAGCACTGCTGTACAGTGATTAAGGCTAAAGCAAAGCTGTGCATGCAAACTTCCATTCAGATTTGAAAAGAAAGTACCATTAGAAGGAAGTGTATAGGGAAAGGAGGATTAGTCCTGAAAAAAAGGCAGAGGAATAGTTGTGGCTAGGAAGGGGGCTGGGGGCGAGCAAGCAATGATATCTCCCCAGACCAACGTTGTGCGTCACAGTACACCTTCTGAACCCAAGTCCTCTCAGGCATTTTAGTGGTGATGTGGGAATTTCCCCTTGCCAATGAAAGGAACTTTTGTGGAGGGAATCGGATGGTGTACAGCACAGGACATATTATCCTCCCAGCTGAACTGACTCTCTTGCTTCTGCTCCATACTGAAGACAAGCAAACCACAGGCCGGTTTGTTTTCTTCAGCTTTATGAATTCCCAAGTCCAGGCTGACTGAGGGCTTGTACCTGTGCAGCTGCACACTCCTCATTTTGAGCCAGGTTGGGGCAAGGCTGAGGGAAGGAATAGGACGTCTACCTGTCCTTTGGGAGAAATGCTGCTCCCTTTCCTCTTCTGCACTTAGGCTCCTATGTAAAACACCTGTTTTAAAAAATAAAGTAATAATACCTTTCTGTATTTGTATTCTTGTTTTTCCAGAGAAATGTAAGATTTCACAATATAGTGGGTCTGAAGGTGAATTTCCTGCTTGACTTACTCTAATATTGTGCTTCATGATATTTCAGAAATTCATAGTCCTCCTCCACCTCTTCTTTTCTTCTTTTTAGAAGTATGGCTAGAGAGTGTGTGGGGCTCCTGCCTCCATGCACATTGAATTCAATATAGCTAGACCTTCTCAGAGTACTGGTTTTTGAGGATGTACCTCTCTGCAGGGGAATTTTGCATGTTAGATATGAGAGGCTAAGGTGCTGGTGGGGGGTTGCATGAAAATATCTAAAATATTTATGAAATATCATCAGGACCTGGGGCCCAGGGACATTGGTTTCTTATAAAAAAGTATTTATAATTTTCATAATGAACAATGTTTAATAGTAAAAGAAGAAAAAATCATTAATATAAATTCCCAATTCAGATAAAGGACTCAGCTATACAGCTGCTAATCAAACGTTTTAAGTGCAATAGACAATGTGACGCTAGATCGCAATGGTGAGCCTTATGGAAAATTCAATGTATTTTAAAAAATGCTTTAAAAAAAGCAATTTCAGAACAGTTTTTATATGTCTGTAGATTCCACCAAAGCGTCTTTCTATAAATCCTGATGTGTCACAGGCACCCTGATTTTGGAACAGTCCCCGGTAATGACATTGTATTGCTTTTAGTACATATCACTTTTTATTTCTGTGTGGAGGAAAAGTATTTTTTTTTCCCCCCACCCTCCCTTTCCAGATGATTCAAGGGCAATAATTGATAAGTCTTGTAAAGTATTTCAGGTTTGAACATGTAAATCCAAATGACTTTCTCCATTTTGCCATCCAATGTGGTGGGAGGTGTGTGGGGGGGGACAGCTTGGGTCTGCTGGAACTTTGTGCATGTCCCAGAACTACGTGCCTAGTTTGGTTTTGATCTGTGCAATGAATGCTGTGTCATTGCCAAACAGCCATACTTGGTCTTGACATAGCAGCTAGCAGTGTTCCGTGTCTCTATAAATCGGGAAAGAAATGTAATTCTTTCTTTTCACTCTCCCCGCCACTTTTGCAGATGAATTAAAAGCAGAGAATGGTAAGTCTTGCAAAATCTTTCAGTTTTTGAACATGCAGAATCCAAGTGACTTCCTTCATTTTGCCATCCTATGTATTTGGGTGGGGTGGGAGGGTTACTGATGTTAACGGAAAAATACGAGGGCTCCCTTGGACAAAAACAAAGACACCAACCAGGATTACTTGGAGCAAAACAGCAGCCTGTGTCATTGCCAAGAGCCATACTTGGATTTGGCGCAGTGATATTGTCATAACCTGCTGAGGAGAAATGGCAGCTAGTAGAGCTCTCTGTCTCTATAAATCAGAAAAGAAATGTAATTCATTCTTTTTTCCCCTCCCCCCGCCCTCTTTTGCAGATAAATTAATAGCAGAGAATGGTAAGTCTTGCAAAATATTTCTGTTCTTGAACATGCAGAATCCAAGTGACTTCCTCCATTTTGCCATCCCATATATGTTTACTGAGCAGCTTGGGTCTGCTAGAACTCTGAACATGCCCCAGAACTATATCATACACTCCAACATTTCTCTGATGAAAATAGGGGCATCATGTGTCTAGTTTGGTTTTGATCTGTGCAATGAATGTTGTGTCATTGCCAAACAGCCATACTTGGTCTTGACATGGCAGCTAGGAGTGTTCTGTGTCTCTAAAAATCGGAAAAGAGAAAAGAGGCACTTTTGACACCGAAGACTTAAGAAAAAACCACCGATGCAAGTGATGCAAGTAATTCCCCCTTTCCCCTCATCCCCTTCACTTTGACTTAACCTGAACCAAAGGTTCCCTTCCTCTGATGAAGGGGTATTATATTTATTTATTATAAAATGCATGTCCTATAGAGGTATCAAAGCATCTTACAACAATAAAATATACAATATGCAAATTTTAAAACATAAATTAAACATTTGACAGAAGAAGACTTCTGTCAGTGGAAGAGGTCCTTTGAGTACAAGTCTTTGTTACTAATTCTAGATAACTTGATAAGCGAAGACATTATAAACTGATTTTTTTTGGAATTTGATTTTCCTTTTTAAACTGAATGAGGTTCTTCATTTGTAAGCCATGCAAATTTTCCTTTGCAGAAATCTTGAAGATTGAAAAAGGCAAGTAGTCTAACATTTTGTATATTTGTTGTGAAAATAAATATTCCTGAATCATAAAAAATACCACACTTGCCACAATCACTTCATTCCCCCGTTTTCTTTGCACTTAGTCCAGGAATTGACAAAAAAGGGTGTGTTCCAAAGAAGAGACACACTTCAAGCTTTTGTATTATCAAATTTTCATCAGTTTTGGACATAAAGAAATTTCAGCAGCTGCTAAATTTCATTTCATATCATATCTGTGCAGAGTTTTGAAAAAGCTGTCAGTGCTGCATTTCCCTCATCTTAGAAATATATAATATTATGCTTTATAGTTGTGCCTCAGATGAGTAGATACTAACTTAGGCTTTTAGAATATATATTTTTAATGAAATATGTATTAATATAATTGTATTGATGGTGGTACTTTGATAAATGATGGTTTATTGAACAAACAAACAAACAAACAAACAAACACAAACAAACTCCACCCACCCACAATATCCATCTACATACAGGATCTTCCAGACCTTAGTGCATGGGGTGAAAATGGTTTGAAGACAGCTTCTTTGAGCATTTAATTAAACACCATCTGAATTTGCTGCCCTAACAAGGCGGAGTTCTCAGCGGCACACTAAGCTTATATGTATGTTCAGCTGAAAGCAGATTAAGCCCCCTTTAGACCTGAAAAGGGATGACTAAATTAGGAGCCCATGTACATAAGGATGTGGGGGGTGGGGCTTACACATGAAATCTAAAACATTTCTCCATTTCCCTCCTCCCTGCAAACCCTTCCATTTTGATTCAACCTGAACTAAAGATTCCCTTCTTCTGATGGAAGAAGTATCCTATTTATTATAAAATGCATATCCCATAGAGGTATCAAAGCATCTTACAACAATAAAATATACAATATGCAAAATTAAAAACATAAATTAGGCATTTGACAGAAGAAGACTTCCATCTGTGGAAGGGGTTCTTTGGGTACAAGTATTTGTTACTAATTCTAGATTACAAACTGATTTTCTTGGAATCAGATAGGACCCCATGAACATAAGGATGTGGGGGCGTGGGGCTTACACATGCACCTCCTGACCCACCACACACTTTTACCACAGTGGAAGAAGGCTTGGGTCATACATAGCAAAGACCTATTGACATCAAAAAGATGTAACTGAGTCGAAACTAAGTTAAACCCAACTGATTTCAAACAGTATGTTCTAAGCATGGTTAACCCATGGTGTTGATGTAGTTTTGATGTACTGCCTTAGAATCCATGGAAGGGTAGAGGAGAAATATTTTAACTGAGCAAAAAAATAAATTGTGCCTGTTTTGTAGGTTGTAAAATGAGTAAAAGTCAGTGCTTTTTTCTGGGGGGACGTAGGGGTACTACGCATACCCCTAAACATTTTGTGAATCTTTGTCCATTTGTCCATTTACTGTATTTATTTACCACAATTTGAACTATAAAATGGTGATTTTCTTCAGTCAAAATGAGAGTACCCCTAAACATTTTTTAAGAAAAAAAGCACTGGTAAAAGTACCCATCACATTCTTGCCAATGAAACTTTCTGTTCATTATTTTATTCACAGAATTATCAGATGCCCGTTGCTACAGAGGTGAGGAGGATGCAAAATCATGTGCAGAATGGATATTGGGCTTCTTCAAATCATCCTATAATGGGTAGCTCAATCTGCGTACTGCCATTTGGTGATAGACTGCAAATCCCAACATCCCTGGCTATTGGTCATACTGTTTGGGGCTGACTGGAGTTTAGTCCAGATCCAAACCTACTGGACTAGTTTACTTATCTAATACTGTTTGGCTTAAGAAAAGCATGGACATTTTTAAATGCACATTTTGAGGGGAAATACTTTATACAATGTGTTTCAATAGGTATACGGGAAGGGTAGATCAATGTGGAAATGGACTGACAGGTAAGCACATGCAAAAATGAGGATGACCATATTAATGTGACCAGAATGTGCTTAGGGAGTATTGGAGAGAGAGGGTGAATCATGCAATGCAAAAAAATTGGATAGATATTTGTATTAGTCATCATATCATGAAATTCTAGAATTGCAGAGTTGCAAGGGACCCTGAGAATCAGCTGATCCAACTCCCTGCAATGCAGGAATATGCAGCTGTCTGACATACAGTTGAGAGTGTGGTCCACAGACGGGTGACTTAAAAGAGAGATGCCCACAGACCACCTTACGTAATTTATACGTTAATCTCATCTTTCACTTAAGTCTGTGAACACCCTCCAGTCTGTGCATTTTGAGTTCAGCCCTTTCATTTCCTTTGCAGCTGATGTGGTCTTGGACCCCAGGACAGCTCACCCAAAGCTAGAAGTGTCTGAAGATTGCAAAAGTGTTTGGGACACAGGAAATGTTTCTAAGGTTTCTGACTGGGAGGAGCGGTTTGACTCCTGCACATTCATTCTGGCAAAATGTGGATTTTTGGAAGGCAGACATTACTGGGAGGTGGAGATTGATCAGAAGAAAACCTGGGACTTGGGAGTTGCCTCTGCAACCGCTTCTAGAAAGGGGGTGATCACCCTGTCTCCTGATAATGGCTACTGGGTCATAGGATGTGATGATGGGAAAGATTATTGGGCTCGGACAGAGCCATGGACCCGCCTGAAAGTGAACAGAAAGCTTACAAAATTAGGAATATTTCTAGATAAATCAGCTGGAAGCTTATCTTTTTATGATGTCTGCAGTAAAAGGAAATTGCACACATATAAAACACTTGGTGTTGGGGAGCTTTATCCCTTCTTCTCCACAGGATCTGTGACTGCAGAGCAAGATAGTTCTCCACTAAGGATTCTTCCACTGAATTTGGAAGACTGATTGTGGGTACAGAATGGGAAAACATACCAGCTAGCCCTGGAATAGCTCAGAATTAGTGAAGCCCTTTAGTTTAGCCAGGATAGTGGTATAAATCCAGG
Organism: Podarcis lilfordi; assembly: GCA_947686815.1. Taxonomy (NCBI): domain Eukaryota; kingdom Metazoa; phylum Chordata; class Lepidosauria; order Squamata; family Lacertidae; genus Podarcis; species Podarcis lilfordi. The sequence continues at coordinate 30,295,093 of OX395138.1, read as the reverse complement.
TGCCAAAAAATGAGACAAACAGTGTAGACCCAATGGCATCAATGAATTCCATCATGCTCCCACATCTAAGAAGTAGAAATGATTCAAAGCATATGGAGTGTGGACAAGATTCCAAGATCTACTTGAAAGGGAAACACCTTTATGGCTTCCCCTGTAGAAACTAGTACACAAAAGAAACTTCATATGATGGAGAATTGGGGCAGATATAGAGACATACGGCAGATATAGATATACGGTATATAGACATACGGTATTTTTCTGGAAATGTATGCAAATTGAAAAAGTTTGAAGAAATCCAAGAATAGGTAATGGATTGGTTTCAATATTATGAAATTAATGAATAATTTAAAAAGGCATTTATAGAATGAAGTTCTGATTTTACTTGAAGGAAAAGAAAAACTGATTTCAAAAATGTATAAATTGATATTAGAATGGGAGACAAAAGATGAAATGGTTAGATTAGATTAGAAATATAATAGATTAGATTATAATATTGTGGTTATGATTTGATAGGTAGAAGATAGGGTGCAGCAGAAGGAGAGAAACAACAACTTCATGTAAAAAGTGGGGGTGATGGGACAAAAATAAAATATGAAACTGTGTTTTGACAGTATATGTTAAAAATGTTGAAACTTAATAAAATATAATTTAAAACATAAAAATGATTCAAAGCCTAGTTGTTCATTGTAAGCATGTATAAATAGGGACTGACTGCATAAATGTTGTATATTGTTCAACAAGGAAACTCATAGTAAATACTATTGATTTGATTACTATATGTTTAATAATAATAATCATCATCATCATCATTTTAGACTTGTTAAATTTAAAATGGCAAGTTTTGGGAAGGCACAGGCCCACCTGCTGTAAAGGAGACAGGCAATCACAGGCTGCTCTGGAAGAAGCCCTTCCTGGGACCCATGGGCAGACTTTGATCTTTCAAATTTTGGCAGCACCCTGTGTGAACTCAGAATTTGGCACCCTGCTGCCTCTCATCTTCTGTTCTGCTCAATTCACTGCGGGTAAAACGCATAGTCATAGAGAAGCACACACTGGTATCCTGAAGGCCCCCCTTTCTTCTTATGTATGAAAAAGTATCAGGAAGCAGCTTCCTGGTTCAGATGCACTAATCCTTTGCAAGACTAACACGTTCTATCCACTGGTAATCCCTACCCCCCAAACTCTTTGAGTTCCATAATTCTGTAATTCACGGTACTTCTGTAATTCACTGTACTTTGTTTCAGAGAGTTATTGGAAGGTATCTCAATGTAGTGATAATTGTTAATTGCGTGTTCAGACCCAGAAACCTCCCCCCTAAATAAATTCACACATGAATTTATTTAGGGCCTTCTCGGTAGTGGCGCCCGCCCTGTGGAACGCCCTTCCAGCAGATGTCAAAGCGATAAACAACTACCTGACATTCAGAAGACATCTGGGAAGTTTTTAACGTGTGATATTTTAGTGTATTTTTGGTTTCTATGGAAGCCGCCCAGAGTGGCTGGGGAGGCCCAGCCAGATGGGCGGGGTATAAATAATAAATTATTATTATTATTACATGACTCAAATTTTGGTTTGGTTTTTGGCAGAATTTAGGCCACAACTTTATTGATTACAGCAAGTGAATGGTTGCATAGGCTCTGGTTCAACTAGCTCCTGCCATGCAGGTAGAGCTGACCCAGGCTTCCAGCATAGGTCAGCCAAGGATGAACATCTGGATAAGTGGAAAGCCGGGTACAGGCTATTTCCGCCACCCAAATGCCCCCCTGGATTCAGGCATGGGCACAACCCCCTCTCAGGGGTTGACCAAACCATCGAGTCCCTGGATTCCTTTAACGGAATACCCTTCACATAGGGATGGCGAGAGTGTTCTCCCATCCCTATTACCTGAACCAGAGCCTATCCAAAACCTTACAAGTTGAGACGATTTGCTACATGACAGGGAAAACCCAAATGGCAACAGCCAATCAACCAAGTGGGGAAAATTCCTGCCATGCCTCTGTCCCAACGACACACGACACACGACGGCAAAGCAAGGTCAAGCAAAAAGCCCTAAAAGTAGGATGAGGTGGGCAGGTGTTCCGAATGCACGTGCTGAAAGAGGAAGCTCTGGGTCACGAACTGTTTGGACTGCGTCCCATTGGCCAGATTGCATCCAGCTTCGAGGGACCTACCAATCGGGTGTCGTGGCTGACCAATCGTACCCACCCACAACACAGGGTGTCAGTTTTTCAGGTCTCACCGCAGTATGTGCCCTCTTTAACGGAGGACTCGATTTATCATACAGGCCTACAGTACAGATCAAAATACGGAAGCAACATGTGGATAGAACTTCTGCTGCTTTAGATGACATTGTAGCTTTGACAAGCCTTCAGAATACAGGAGTCCATTACAGATAATCCATATTAGATCCCCAAGCCCTTTGGAAGAACCTCTGATACAGTCTTCTGAAGGAATAATACTTGGCATGACAAACCAATACACTTCCCATGGTGGACAAAGCAGTGGGAATAGTGCTGGGTATTCTAGCAAGAAAAACTGTTTTTAAAATCCATTTTGACATTAAAAAAAAATGTTTCCCACTGCTAATTTGCTCATACTTTTAGCCATTGCTGGTGTTTAAAAAGCTTATTTGTAGAGCCATAGAGCACTGATGCCATGATTCCCTCACTGAGGCTTTAGTGGAGCCTCTGCTGTCCCACAGTGCCACCACACCAAAAGAGTGAATGCACTTGCTCTACCCAGTTTCACAGTAGAAACCGCTAGAATAGGAATGAGTGGTATACTCTTGGCCCATGAGGTCTCTCAATGCAGTCTTTGTAGGCCATAGGGGTGGCCATGCTACATGGGTGTGTATCTTGGGCATTAGCTGCTGGGGTGGAGCCCCACTCATTTTATCCTGAAAAAATGTTTCCTATTTATATCCTTAGAAGGAATCTTCTGAATCTTCTGTCTGAATCTTCTCTCTATCATGTGAACTAATCTATTTATTTTCAGAGGGGTTTCTGGTTGGGGGTAAACAGGATAACGGATGAAAAGCTGCCTTTCTGACCATCAAATATTATCTTTAAATGAATGTGCCTGAGGGTCATAGATATGCTGAATAGTTCAACAGAAGGAAAGGTATAAAATTATATATCCTTGAGTCGTAGCTGAAGCCACATCTGAGGGTGTGCCCTGGGGAGGGGATAGAAGCATGCATGCTGCAAAAATCGTGGTGATTTCCGTCTCATGTGTGAGAGAGGTAGAAGGAGCTGAGAGTCAGAGGTGGGGAAGAGTGGACAAACATCAGATTGGCAAACCAACTCCTGCTCTGCCCTGATGAATCTCTTCTGGGTTCTCTGTAAGTTTGGGAAACTGGGAAGGGAATTATTGGATATGGTCAACCTCTTGAAACATCTGGGAAAGTAAACTCCATAATTCCCATCAGAGCTTTCCTAGGATTGTGCATTTGTGTGTGTGTCAAAGATGGAAAGACTTATCATTACCAAGAATGGAGGAGTGGTTGTTAAAATTAATGGACTTAGATGAGATGGTGAAACTGACATGTTTTATCAGGAAAATTCTGGAGCATGTGAGGGAGCATGTGCCTGTGTGAGAGGGGGATCAGCGCGATTGGCGGTGGTGGACAGCAGGGCGGGGAATGGGTGATCGTAAAACTTTGACACACACACACGCACAAACACCAAAAAAGAAAAAACTCAACAATTTTGTCTGGATCTGTAGTTTTGGGAATGTGGCAAACTGTATGAGGACAGGTTCTTTGAAGTTTCCAGTAAAGATTCTAAGTCCTACGCAGAAGAAGATTGCACAAAGCATACCGGCACCAGTTAAGCTGAGTTTAAGATACACCAGATCTAGTCCATTTTCAACAGAAGGGCTGCTGCTCTGCCTAAGTGAGGGAGTGGAATAACAAACCTTAAAAATACTGTTCTTTGTGAGGTTGCTAGGACTCGAGACTGATTTGAATGAGCTTAGGTTCCAGTCTAAGTCACCTGCTCCTTACCACATCCCTGCAACAGCCTTCTGGGGGACTTAAAGTGTCCTCAGTTTAACTAGCTGAGCTGTGATGAGCATATATTTATTTGTTCTGGAGGGACTTATTGCATGGTGAGACCAACTGAGGGAGAGATCCTAATGTCTGCATCCTAATGTCTTTAGATCTTGTGATAGGATTGCCCCCCAGCACTGCAGAAAAGCCAAGCTGTTTTCAACATACATTTGAAAAAAGAAACTGAAATAAGGCCTTCCTCTTCAACATCTAAATTCTTCTTGTTCTAGTACTATCTGCAAGAAAATCAATAATTTCAGTTTAAGAATGACTGTTACACAACATAATGTAAATGTACAGATTAAAGAAGTGTTGATAGAAGGAACAGTATGAAACAGTATGAAGGGCAATTTAATTGGTTTCTCCACAGCTCTGCATTCGCACATGCTTGTTTAATCTCTTTCAAACCCCATGCACCCTTTTGCACCCAGAATAGGAGGTGCTCTGACATATAGGAAACTTGGCAATCATATGGCTTTACATCGACTCTCATCTGTATGTGTATTTTTTGCATAATTGGAAACTACCAGGGATTGCTAGAAAACACTTAAGACGGTCCAAAAAGGCTGAAGCAAAAATAGTAGGCTAGGAGAATTATTAAATCATTGCTCTGCCCTTGTGTTTACTTGTTAACACATATTATAAGCATGCTGCATGGATGTTATTGCAGGTGCTCTGCTTGCAAATCACTGGTGTTTGGGTGATGACAAAGATTCAGAGCTTTGCACTTCTACAGGTGAGTTTGGGACTGTGCAAGACTGTGTGCACTAGTGTGTGCAGGATTGCAGAGAATGGTGTGTGTTTCTTCCTCTACTTGAACCACATGTCTAATGCTAAATGTTCATTATCAAAGAAGGTCAGGGCTGTTTTGTTTCATCATCAAGCTTTTAGAAAATATGGGATGTACTAGAGGCTGCCACCCACACTTTCTCAGCTCACCAATCCCTCCAGCCCTCCATCCCCTCCACCTGGCTAACCCCTCCTCCGTTTACCCCTCACTCACCCCCTTGCCTATTCCATCATAACTTGCCCAAACGTCCCCTTGAAGCTTAGCAGAACCTTCTTTCCCTCACATTCTGACCACTTACTAAAGCTATTGTGACCTTCTTTTACATCCTGCACTGCCTGCTTTTAAATGAGGCCAGGGGGGGCTTTAGAGAGCAAAACCACTCTCTGAAGTGCCTCCCATCCTCCTTTAAGCAGCTCATGTGGGCTGGAGCTAGAGAGTTGTTTTATCCTTAAAAGAATCATCCAGTTGGAAACTTGACATAGGATTGCCTCATAAGATCTTTTTGCTCATCTAACTATTAATCTTCTATACATTTTAGAAGATTGAGAGTTTACAATCCCAAATTTCTAAAAAATAATAATGAGGTGGCATTAAAATGCTTTAAATAAATAAAACAGAGTAAAACACTTGCATGCCACTTTCCCCAGAAAGAAATAATTAAAAGCAGTATACAATAAACAATTATTTAAAAAGTGCTAAAAAGCAATACAGTAAGACAAAAATAATGGTGATAGAGCAATCTAATTCCACATGATTACTCAAATGTTCATCCTCCATTGCAACTACATTTTCACTTACTCTCTGCATTCATTTATGTTAATTATTTATTTTGTTTGTTCGTTCATTCTCTAGGTGAACTTCCTGCTCCTGATTTATACTGGAATGCAACATTGTTTCCTGAAGGGGAAATTATCGCAGTACTATGTATGGCTCCATCAGAGGTCACAGTGACCAGATTTTTTTTTTGTAAAGATGGGGCTCCTGTTTCATTCAAGAAAGCAACATCTCAAAATGCTCAGTACATAGTCTATGCGTCACTGAAGAATGCTGGCCAATATTCCTGTGGTTACCAGCAGACTGATGCAATGAACCAAAGGAAGACATCTGCCCTCAGTGATGCTCAGAATCTGATTGTCCAGTCAGGTAAGATTGTATAAAGGCTCAGTCTCGGAAGGGACCTGCAAGAGAATGTTGCATGATGGAATAGTCCTGTTTAGAATTCCAGCTAGCCAGTCATGCCATATTACAGCACAGTCCATTTAATTCCCCACCCATTTGGTTTCTATTCTCCTACCACAACAGTTAATCATAGCCACAGAGCATGTTCAGACTTCCCTGGAGCACATTCATATACTTATCTAAATGAAAATAGGTGCTGTTTTGAACCTATGCAATCAATGTTGGAGGATCTGGCCTATAGCATGGAGATGATAGCACTTCTCTAGGGACACAATGGTGCATTAAAAATAGGCATTGCTGTTAGGCAGCTTATCAAAGAGTGATGCTTTTGCAACCTGTTAAAAATATTCATGATTTATGTGTCTAGCCTCTAGGGGTGGGGCTTAGATCAGCCTAAGTCCGTCCTGTTTCATTTCTTTTGGCATATCATGTTTTTCTAATTACTGCATGAAAGATTACATGTGTTCTTCCATCCAGCTCAGTTATACTTTGAGTAGGCCCAATGCAATGAATGGTTCTGTGTCATAACCATTGATATATTTTTTTAAAAAATGATATACGTATCTGAAGAAGTGTGCTGATATCTGAAGAAGTATGCATGCACATGAAAGCTTATACCCAGTACAAACTCATTTCCCATTTCTTATACTCATTTCCCATTAGAGACCATTAATACCCTGAGACCATATTAATAGAATTCTTTTGCCACTATAGAAAGTTTGATAGCACTCTTGATGTCAATGTCTGATTTTTTCTTCTTTTTTGACCAATGATTGCCATCAATCGAGCCAGTTCGGTATACAGAGAAAAATGGCTAGTTTGTTTATTCAAAAGATATTGAACTGCCTAATTTAGGCTTGCCATATTTCAAAAAGTAAAATTCCTGACACCCCAGCCTCCCCAACAAACAAAAAATAAATACAGTGGTACCTTGGGTTAAGAACTTAATTCGTTCCGGAGGTCCGTTCTTAACCTGAAACTGTTCTTAACCTGAGGTGTGCTTTTGCTAATGGGGCCTCCCACTGCCGCCGCGTGATTTCCATTCTCATCCTGCGGCAAATTTCTTAACCAGAGGTATTACTTTTGGGTTAGCGGAGTTTGTAACCTGAAGTGTTTGTAACCCGAGGTGTTGTTGTTGTTGTTGTTTAGTCGTTTAGTCGTGTCCGACTCTTCATGACCCCATGGACCAGAGCACGCCAGGCACTCCTGTCTTCCACTGCCTCCCGCAGTTTGGTCAAACTCATGCTGGTAACCTCGAAAACACTATCCAACCATCTTGTCCTCTGTCGCCCCCTTCTCCTTGTGCCCTCCATCTTTCCTAACATCAGGGTCTTCTCCAGGGAGTCTTCTCTTCTCACGAGGTGGCCAAAGTACTGGAGCCTCAGCTTCACGATCTGTCCTTCCAGTGAGCACTCAGGGCTGATTTCCTTAAGAATGGATAGGTTTGATCTTCTTGCAGTCCATGGGACTCTCAAGAGTCTCCTCCAGCACCATAATTCAAAAGCATCAATTCTTCGGCGATCAGCCTTCTTTATGGTCCAGCTCTTACTTCCATACATCACTACTGGGAAAACCATGGCTTTAACGATACAGACCTTTGTTGGCAAGGTGATGTCTCTGCTTTTTAAGATGCTGTCTAGGTTTGCCATCGCCTTTCTCCCAAGGAGCAGGCGTCTTTTAATTTCGTGGCTGCTGTCACCATCTGCAGTGATCATGGAGCCCAAGAAAGTAAAATCTCTCACTGCCTCCATTTCTTCCCCTTCTATTTGCCAGGAGGTGATGGGACCAGTGGCCATGATCTTCTTTTTTTGATGTTGAGCTTCAGACCATATTTTGCGCTCTCTTCTTTCACCCTCATTAAAAGGTTCTTTAATTCCTCCTCACTTTCTGCCATCAAGGTTGTGTCATCTGCATATCTGAGGTTGTTGATATTTCTTCCGGCAATCTTAATTCCGGCTAGGGATTCATCCAGCCCAGCCTTTCGCATGATGAATTCTGCATATAAGTTAAATAAGCAGGGAGACAAAATACAGCCTTGTCGTACTCCTTTCCCAATTTTGAACCAATCAGTTGTTCCATATCCAGTTCTAACTGTAGATTCTTGTCCCTCATAGAGATTTTTCAGGAGACAGATGAGGTGATCAGGCACTCCCATTTCTTTAAGAACTTGCCATAGTTTGCCGTGGTCGACACAGTCAAAGGCTTTTGCATAGTCAATGAAGCAGAAGTAGATGTCTTTCTGGAACTCTCTAGCTTTCTCCATAATCCAGCGCATGTTTGCAATTTGGTCTCTGGTTCCTCTGCCTCTTCTAAATCCAGCTTGCACTTCTGGGAGTTCTCGGTCCACATACTGCTTGAGCCTTCCTTGTAGAATTTTAAGCATAACCTTGCTAGCGTGTGAAATGAGTGCAATTGTGCAGTAGTTGGAGCATTCTTTGGCACTGCCCTTCTTTGGGATTGGGATGTAGACTGATCTTCTCCAATCTTCTGGCCACTGCTGAGTTTTCCAAACTTGCTGGCATATTGAGTGTAGCACCTTAACAGCATCATATTTTAAAATTTTAAATAGTTCAGCTGGAATACCATCACTTCCACTGGCCTTGTTATTTGCAGTGCTTTCTAAGACCCATTTGACTTCACTCTCCAGGATGTCTGGCTCAAGGTCAGCAACCACACTACCTGGGGTATACGAGACATCTATATCTTTCTGGTATAATTCCTCTGTGTATTCTTGCCACCTCTTCTTGATGTCTTCTGCTTCTGTTAGGTCCTTTGCACTTTTGTCCTTTATTATGGTAATCTTTGTACGAAATGTTCCTTTCATATCTCCAATTTTCTTGAACAGATCTCTGGTTCTTCCCATTCTATTGCTTTCCTCTATTTCTTTGCATTGCTTGTTTAAGAAGGCCTTCTTGTCTCTCCTTGCTATCCTTTGGAAATCTGCATTCAATTTCCTGTATCTTTCACTATCTCCCTCGCATTTTGCTTGCCTTCTCTCCCCCACTATTTGTAAGGCCTCATTGGACAGCCACTTTGCTTTCTTGCATTTCCTTTTCATTGGGATGGTTTTCGTTGCTGCCTCCTGTATAATGTTGCGAGCCTCCATCCATAGTTCTTCAGGCACTCTGTCCACCAAATCTAAATCCTTAAACCTGTTCCTCACTTCCACTGTTTATTCATAAGGGATTTGATTTAGATTGTATCTTACCGGCCCAGGAGTTTTTCCTACTTTCTTCAGTTTAAGCTTGAATTTTGCTATAAGAAGCTGATGATCTGAGCCACAGTCAGCTCCAGGTCTTGTTTTTGCTGACTGTATAGAGCTTCTCCATCTTTGGCTGCAGAGAATATAATCAATCTGATTTTGATGCTGCCCATCTGGTGATGTCCATGTGTAGAGTCGTCTCTTGTGTTGTTGGAAAAGCGTGTTTGTGATGACCAGCTTGTTCTCTTGACAGAACTCTATTAACCTTTGCCCTGCTTCGTTTTGATCTCCAAGGCCAAACTTGCCAGTTGTTCCTTTTATCTCTTGACTCCCTACTTTAGCATTCCAATCCCCTATAATGAGAAGAACATCCTTCTTTGGTGTCACTTCTATAAGGTGTTGTAAGTCTTCATAGAATTGGTCAATTTCAGTTTCTTCAGCGCCAGTAGTTGGTGCATAAACTTGGATTACTGTGATGTTAAAAGGTCTGCCTTGGATTCGTATCAAGATCATTCTATCATTTTTGAGATTGCATCCCAGTACAGCTTTCGCCACTATTTTGTTGACTATGAGGGCCACTCCATTTCTTTTACGGGTTTCTTGCCCACAGTAGTAGATATGATGGTCATCCGAACTAAATTCACCCATTCCTGTCCATTTTAGTTCACTGATGCCCAGGATGTCAATATTTATTCTTGCCATCTCATTTTTTACCACCTCCAACTTACCCAGGTTCATGGTTCTTACATTCCAGGTTCCTATGCAATATTTTTCTTTACAGCATTGGATTTTCCTTTCGCTTCCAGGCATATCCGCAACTGAGCATCCTTTCGGCTTTGGCCCAGCCGCTTCATCAGCTCTGGATCTACTTGTACTTGCCCTCTGCTCTTCCCCAGTAGCATGTTGGACGCCTTCCGACCTGAGGGGCTCATCTTCCAGCGTCATAACTTTTATATGCCTGTCGTCTTTGTCCATGGAGTTTTCTTGGCAGGGATACTGGAGTGGCTTGCCGGTTCCTCCTCCAGGTGGATCACGTTTGGTCAAAACTCTCTACTATGACCTGTTCATCTTGGGTGCCCTGCTCGGCATAGTTCATAGCTTCTCTGAGTTCTTCAAGCCCCTTCGCCATGGCAAGGCAGTGATCCATGAAGGGTACCACTGTATATAACACCCACATCTCCAAGAGCCAATTCTCCAAGAGCAGGGAAAGAAAGGGAGATTCGTTGTTGAGGCCCCCCCCCCCACTTTGGGAGGGTAGGACTAAGGACGTAAGTTCCTTTGGACCTGATCCCGAGCAAGTAGCCACAAGCACCCTGTTCCTTTTTACGTGAGTTCCTCGCCTCCTGCTCTGCATCCTGGAAAGGGGAACCACTGTCCTCCTCGAGGCAGCAGCAGCTTTGAGAGGGTAATGCAGCGGCTCTTGAGAGGAGAAGAAGGCAGGGGCAGGATAACTGAGTCATCTTTATTTTCCACTGTCCCCCTACTCTCCGTTGGGGATGCTGGGGGGGGGGCGCAAGCACGCTCTGGGTCTCCCACATAAGGAGGGACATTTCTTCTACTGCTCAGGTGGGCGGAAATCAGAAAAAAACCTGAAAACCAGGTTGCCATACATACAGGAAATTCCAGACACCTCTTAAAATTCAACCCCCCCCCCCGATGCCATTTTAGGCATCCGATTTCCTTGCATGTTCAGAATTTTTCAGACGTGTGGCAAGCCTAGCCTGATTTAGGTGGGGCTAATTTTGGCTTTGTGAGGGAAACTAAATGAAGACTCCCTTTTCTTTTTTGATCTAATTCAGATTACTCTTCTTTTTTTGGCAGGGCCAAAATGTGGAATTATATGTGGAGGTGTGGGTGGTACCATTCTGGTGTTGGTACCTTTGATCTACCTTTTGGTCAAGAAAGGTGAGTGCTGGTAACCTGAAGCAATGATAATCTATGAAAAGGATTGATTTTTCGCAAATCTGATAATTGTGTATGGGTGAGGAAGAAATTCTGTTCCCATTTAAAGTGACCTTACCTAATTCACACTTACAGGAACAACATGAGAACTGAAACTTAGCTTTCCTTCAAAACACACACTTGCAATGCAAGTCTTCAACTAAAAATGTCCTTACTTTCTATGTGTGTGCATGTGTGTGTGTGTGTGTGTGTGCCCAGCCATTACAAAAACACCCCCAAAAAGCAATTTTTTAATTGACTTGCACTGCCTTTTGGAAATTCCACCCAGACGTCAATTCTGCCTCTGAAATCCCGGTAATGTTCGGGGAAATCCAGACATATGTCAGCCCTAATTTATAACAGCTTCTTTGCCTCTCTTCTTTTTTGTTTTAGTGCTGTGTCTTCAGAAATCTTCAAGGCAGGACAGAGCCAATACTGAGCACATTCCTTATGATTATGTGTAAGATTTTCATTTCTTCATTCTCTTTATTTTTATGCCGCTTTTCCAAAAACACGATGATAATAGCATAGCAAAATAATCTTTTTTCATGCACTTTTTCTTTGTTCAGCTCTATTGTTGAGAATGTATGGGGATTTTTGTTTCTTCATTTTTTACACTTTCTCCTAAGCTGTTTTCCAGCAAGGTCCCTGCATCTCCCCACTGCCACTGTTGGACAAATAGCAGCATGAGAGAGCGATTTAGATAAGAGACATGGTACAGGGGAAGAAAATACATGAATGAACTAACAGACCATGCCATTACCGAGGAGGCAGGCTTAGTCGTTGTTTGAGGACTATCCCTGCCTCCAGGTCTGGTCCTGACTGGAAGGATACTGGAATCAGCAAGGGAAACCTACATGACCTGAAAGTGTTGCTGTGCAATGCCAAGTCAATGATGAATAAAACCACTGCCATCCATGACTTGATTGTGGATGGAGGATTTGACCTGACATGTGTGACAGAGACCTGGTTGGATAAAGCAGATGGGCCTGTCCTTGCCACTGCTTGTCCACCAGGTTTCTCTTATGCACAGCAACCCAGGTTATGTGGGCGGGGAGGGGGGGGGTTGAAGTGATTTTTAGGACGTCACTAGTCTGCACCAGGCGTCCTATTGGGAAGATCCAGTTTTCTGAGTGCATGTTCTGGATATGAATGTGCATGGCCAACTATCTCCCAGTCTCAAATCTACCATTCTTGGGCAAGGTGATTGAGCGGGTGGTTGCTGAACAATTCCAAGCACGCCTGGAGGATGCGGACCATTTAGATCCCTTCCAATCGGGATTCAGGCCTCACCATGGGACTGAAACTGCCTTGGTCACTCTGGTTGATGATCTCCGGTGGGCTAGGGACAAAGGTGAGAGCTGTTTCCTAGTTCTGCTGGATCTCTCAGCAGCCTTTGACACCATCGGCTATAACATCCTTCTGGACCATCTAGAGGGGCTGGGAGCTGGGGGCCTTGTTATACGGTGGTTCCGCTCCTTCCTCCTGGGCCGTGTTCAGAAAGTGGTGTTGGGAGATGAGTGTTCAGACCCCTGGGCTCTCACTTATGGGGTGCCTCAGGGTTCCGTCCTCTCCCCTATGCTTTTTAATATCTATATGAAGCTGCTGGGAGAGATCATCAGGGGGTTTGGGCTGGGTGTTCATCAGTATGCAGATGACACCCAGCTCTACCTCTCTTTTAAATCAGAACCAGTGAAGGCAGTGAAGGTCCTGTGTGAGTGCCTGGAGGCGGTTGGAGGATGGATGGCGGCTAACAGATTGAGGTTGAATCCTGACAAGACAGAAGTACTGGTTTTGGGGGACAGGGGGTGGGTGGTTGTACGGGATTCCCTGGTCCTGAATGGGGTAACTGTGCCCCTGAAGGACCAGGTGCGCAGCCTGGGAGTCATTTTGGACTCACAGCTGTCCATGGAGGTGCAGGTTAATTCTGTGTCGAGGGCGGCTGTCTACCAGCTCCACCTGGTACACAGGCTAAGACCCTACCTGCCCGCAGACTGTCTCGCCAGAGTGGTGCATGCTCTAGTCGTCTCCTGCTTGGACTACTGCAATGCGCTCTACGTGGGGCTACCTTTGAAGGTGACCTGGAAACTGCAATTAATCCAGAATGCGGCAGCTAGACTGGTGACTGGGAGTTGCCGCTGGGACCACAAAACACTGGTCCTGAGAAATCTGCATTGGCTCCCAGTATGTTTCCGAGCACAATTCAAAGTGTTGGTGCTGACCTTTAAAGCCCTAAACGGCCTCGGTCCTGTATACCTAAAGTGCACCCCCATTGTTCAGTCCGGACATTGAGATCCAGCGCCAAGGGCCTTCTGGCAGTTCCCTCATTGCGAGAAGTGAGGTTACAGGGAGCCAGACGGAGGGCCTTCTCGGTAGTGGCGCCCACCCTGTGGAACACCCTCCCTTCAGATGCGAAGGAAATAAGCAGCTATCCTATCTTTAAAAGACATCTGAAGGCAGCCCTGTTCAGGGAAGTTTTTAATATTTAAAGCTGTATTGTTTTTAACACTCGATTGGGAGCTGCCCAGGGTAGCTGGGGAAACTCAGCCAGATGGGTGGGGTATAAATAATAATAATAATAATAATAATAATAATATTACAAGAACCTTCTGCTGTTGCCTAAACAATTCTGCTGTTGCTTCTGCTCTTATCAGATTTAAAGCTTCATGTGACTAAACCAAGCTTAGAAATTCAGATCTCCTGCATTTGTATCATTCATGGTTGTGTGAAGGAATGCAGATCTCATCCTTCTCAGAAGAGGCTTTCTACCTACAGAACCAGTAAATATGCAGCATCACAAATGCATTTGTCTCTTGTTTTTCTTAGGGAAGGAACTGCAGTCAAGGACAACAGCAGAAACCTGGCCTCTGAAGAAGTTCAATGTAAGATAATTCTTTTCTCCCTTTTCACTGAGGGTCATGACAACCACAAAGTCTAGCACACAATCAGAGGATCTGCAGAATGTTTAGCAGCTTTATCTATTTTTGGTCTGAATAGTTAAGTTTGCAGACTTTGCAACTGTGGAAAAATGCTCTAAAACCGAGTATATACATGTTTCTGCTGAAAAACTAGGAAGAGAGTTATGCGCTTCACTTAATCATGTGACTGTAATGTGTGTTTGAAATATCTAAAATGAATGATTAACAACTTTGAATTCAGGTGTAACTTTTTAGTATTGCTATACAATCCCCTGGAGGTTTCTGTGTGAAAGGCAGAATTTAGTTTTAGAATACAAATATTACGTTCTGGAACATGAAAACCACAAAATTAATTAAGTTTTTAAAAATCCTATTTAAATCCAAAATCCAAACCTAATGGAAGGTACAATGGTTTTATTTTGTTATGCAGCTGCATTCCAATGAGCTCAGATGTAAACCCTTATGTCTCCAGGAGAAACTAGATTTTTCTGCAGTTATTAGTAAATCAGTGAAGCTTCTGGTTCAGGCCTGCCTACAACAATTGTAACACATTATTTGGTAGAATGGGCTTATTTATAGAAGTTGTGGGCTGTGGGAGAGAATGCTCTCACTGTGGTTCCTCACCCACAAGACAGATTGAACAAGCATGATGCCCACATAGCTGTTTTGGAAGACTTCTCTCAATGTAGCCTTACCAGAACAGCTGATTTTGAATGTGATACTCATTTCAAGAGAACTATTTTTGAAGGCCTATATTATACAACTGTTTCTGTTGCCTCCCTGACCTTTTAGTCAGATTCATTCTCAGGATAGCTCAGCTGTCCAGACACTGATGGATTATAACTCTCATCAGACTCAGCCAAAATGTCTGTCCTGACCCTCACTTTCAGATGAAGAACTCAAACTTTCTGTTTCTGTCAAACCCTTTAATGCACAGACCTGGGTGGTACCCAGGCAAAGCAAGAGTGAAGGTACAACAGTTGAATTGTATGGCTAAGAGTGGGCTGAGACATTGATCCAAGGAGCTACACACACCCTGCCTCTTTCTTTTTGAAGAGTAGGGCATAAACAAGTCTTGACATAGCAAACGAGAGGTGTTTCTGCTCTGGAAAAGCAAATTGGGAAAGCAAATTGGCAAATTGGTGAGTGAATGGGGCCTGTGAGGTGTGTTTGTGTCAGTGCTGGCATTTCTGTGATCACTCAGTATCTGATTGATTTTCAGACATCTTTCCCTGGAGAAACTCAATACTAGCAGGACTAATAGGAGGTGTCAGTGATGGCAATGACCTTGAGGAGCTGCATGGGCATTGTTGTCTTTGAAGCAAATGATTGCTTCAAGAAAGAGCCTAATGATCAGGGATGAACCACTCCTAAAAGGTTGATACATGTTACGATTGTACGCAGAAGTACACATACTTATACACATCCTTGAAATTTTACTGTGTGACTAAACTAACTGTGAATTTGTCTTCAGATGCCAAACTTACAGGACTCCTCCAAACAGCGGTGAGTAAAACATCTCAGCCAAATCTGGGGTTTATATAGTGCATTACCCAGGGCTGTTCAGGGGTAGGGGGCTGCCCAATACACTTGCCCCAGGACTCAGAGGACTAAGCTGGCTAGGGGGAGGGGGAGGCGGGGTGTCAGGGGTCTGCTGGACTTACACTGTCTTAGTGCAGTAGACCTTATTCAATTCTGTCTCTGTTTAGTTTACCCAGGGCTGTTCAGGGGTAGGGGGCTGTCTGGTATACTTGCTCCAGGACTCGGAGGGCTAAGCTAGCTGGGGGACCCTGCCAGGGACCTGCTGGACTTACACTGTCATGCCAAAAACTTTATTCTAACAAAACTCCCTCCCTGGTCCTCAGACAAGCTCTGCATTGGCCTGGTATTACCCAAGGAAGTGGACTATTGTAGTTTGCCCCACTCACCCCCCCCTCTGGGTTCACCAATGTACCAAGGACCCTGGAATACTGTGTAAAACTACAAATATATTCCAGATATTCTTTGGGTAGGTTAACAGTTTTTTCTTGCCATAACAACAATTGGCCCCAAATTACTTCTGCCAAACAGCCAATATCAGTAGGTAACTGTAATTTTTTTGTTTTTCAATTTCCAAGCGATCACCATCCCGAAATACAGAAACAACAGCCTATGCAACTATTACTCCATTGTACATGCAACCTGCCTGTGAGACCTCCAACATTTCACATGCCGATGCATCCTCCTCACAATGCATGACAATTTATGGGAATTGATAATATGGAAGAAGTTTGAAAGTGCTAGAATTGGAGGAATTTGGAAGCTTGACAGGCCCCAGAAGATCTGAGAAGATTTTCATCCGATTTTCTGTTTATTTTATTTACTCTTTCCTGCCTCTAACCACGCAAGGATCCTTTATGTGTTTTCCTACTGTTATATGCACTTAACCTTCAAATTCTACCATATCCTCCTGGTTGTGTCTGATTGCAGTTTCACTGATAATGTCAAACATTAAATGATGTAACCACAGGTATATGGAATTATGAAAGTGATGTTCATTCTGTTGTGTTAATAATGGTACACTTGTCTGTTCAACACAAAAAAAATGGTACACTTGTCTGTTCAACACAATAAAAATGGTACACTTGTCTGTTCAACACAATAAAAATGCCTGGGAATTCTGCTTGCTGACATCCTAGGCCTATAAATATGGATATCATAGAAAGCATAGAAATCGTGGCAAATGTATTTTGCCTATTGGTTTGTTATATAGGAAGATGAAGTAATCAATCTCTCCTTCACACATGAGAATGTTGGAGATTATCCTATATTCTAAATTAGCAGTGCGGTCGAAGCCCAGGATCTGTCCGGATAAGAGAGTTTAGAGAGCCCTCAGCAGTTGCGCCTGCCCTGTGCAACACCCTCCCATCAGATGTCAAGGAAATAAACAACTATCTGACTTTTAGAAGACATTTGAAGGCAGCCCTGTATAGGGATGTTTTAAATGTTTCATGTCATGTTGTGTTTTAATTTGTTGGAAGCCACCCAGAGTGGCTGGGGTAACTCAGTTAGATGGGTGGCATATAAATATATTATAATTATTATTGTTATTAGATTTTCCCAGCTGAGTCAGGGGTGAGCCAGGGCAATGCTGGTTAAGATCCGTGTTCTGGCTGAGCTAGAGATATATATCAGCATAAATCCCTACTGGTGAAACATAAGTCAGTGTAAGTGTAACAAGAGGGTGGTAGGGACATGATGGGGCAAGGAGAGGTGTGCACTTATTCCAAATGCAATCTAGCATGATCATGTGACTTAGGGCCTAATTCTCAAAACCTGGGCCCACACTCACTTGCCAGTTCAGGGATAGGGGTTACAGACAGCAACAGCCCCTCCCCACCCCCACCCCCAGCCTAACTGCTTTACTGCTGTTTATGTGTGAACAGTTTCTGGTAGTCATCCCACTGTAATTCTCCCTAAAGGATACTTTATAGTGTTTGGGGTTCAAGAGGCTGATTTGACAGCCTCATGGTCCTGGAAGCCAATGAATAGTCTCAGTTCTTATTTCATGTTTTATCTAAAATATATCCACTTCTGCATACCTGGGAGGTCCCAGAGTGCGCTGAAGCCCCTACCATAAAGGTGGGTGCCCCTGTTTCACTTTCAAATGTGTAGACTCATGAAGTTTGAAATTCAAATACAAAACAACAACAATGATAATACTTTAACAAGCCGAGTAGGAAATGAGTCCATTCTTAATCTCATATAAAGTGGTTCTAGTAATATTTATACACATACACACCAACAATATCCAACAAGTCCACAGGTCACATATATATTGTAGCTGCCCATAGTAAATCTTACATAAGCACATATCTGGATTTCACCAGCTGTTTAGCTGAAAGCCTTGTTAGTTACTGGGTGCGCTGCATGTCATGTTACCATTGAGCAAAGGTGAAGAAAATAAAAGTTCTGGAGGAAACTTTGACAGCCATGTATCTGAAAGCTGGACAGTGAAAGGGGGAGTTACTGGAAAGTCTTACACCACAACAAAAGACTGTGTGTTTAGAAGCAGAGATTTAAATATACTGGTAAGCAATAAGAGAGTGGCACAGTTAAATCCATCATATCGATTTAAATCAACCTTCTCAAACTTGATACCCTTCAGAAGATGTTGAACCCTGAATTCTAACCAGCGGAGAGAGCCAATAGGCTTCTCCACAAGCAGGAGACTACTGTTAGAGGTATCCATCAGTGGATCTCATTGGGGGCAGTGGAGACATCCTGCAAAGCCACCGCTTACCAGTTCAAGGGCTCAGGTGCTGTTCTACCTTGCAAGCAGCTAGTACACCTTGGACTGTGCCCAGATTTCCATTGTACCTGCTCTAAAGAACCCTTTGGTGGTGGCACAATGAGACATAGCTCCAGGAAGAAAGCCCATGAGAACTTGACATTGTGTGCTCTTGACAGATGTCATTTCTCAATCTCAGGATCTAAGAGTAAATGTAGTTGTGTACATCACATGTCTGTAGATGTGACATGAAGGCTGCCAACATTAACCCGGTCACATGGGAATCCCTTGCAGATGACCGCAGTGCCTAGAGTCAGACAGTCAGGTTGTACATCCACAGCGGCAGTTACTTATCTTGATGCAGAGCAGGAAAATCAAAGTAAATAATTAACGTAACACAGGTCCACCTGAAGCGGGAGGAAGGTACAGGAACTGACGAACAAATCTCACAGTTTGCTACAAGGTAAGAAAAATATTTCCAGAATTACATTTCATTCTTTTAGTTATTGGAATGTGTTTGCTTAATGATGAATTGGTGGTGAGGTGAAAGGAGAGAAGATTTTCCTGTGCTTTCATTCAGGATATATAGGATTAGTTTATCTTCATGTAGAAACTTTCAAGTCACATTTGCAAATATACTTATGATAATAAATTTCAGGGGCTTCCATGCAAAATGTAAGTTTACAAATATAAATGTGTGTGTGTTTGAAAGAAGAATGAAAGTGACTTTCTCCTTTCTGCAGAGATCCTTCCTAGCCACACAAGCCTGAATGCTCGTCATTGCTTCTTTCATTTGTAATGGACATGAAATGGCTGCTTCTCTGCCACTCCCATTTGACACTGGCAAGTGATATTTATCCCTTGGCACACAGAGTTAGCTCTGCCATGGGACGTCTCAGACTTTTCCCCACCAAGTTCCTGGTCTTCTTAGTTGGGGATGACATTGACCATCTCTTAACTTGAACGGTTTGTCCTGCTTTTCAAGCTCTTTAGTTAAATATGGATCTCCTATATAGTCATTCATTTCAGTACATATGTATAACCAGCCAATTCTAGACCCTTTCTACAAAAACTGTTTTTCACTTTAGACGATGCAGTTTCCCATTATGGAAATATTTCTTATAGCTCAATATGCTGTGTTGTGAAAAGCTCTATATCAACATTTACATGAGGAAAGTGGATTAGTGAGTGGTGTAGGACATAAAGAGCAGTAACTGTGTGACATGCTGTGGTGATCACACCGGGTCCCCGGATGTTTCACCATGTATTGATCCCTGTGCCACCACTTTATTTCTCGCTGCTGCCACCCAGGCCCTACCTGGTACAATACTGAGTCCAGTCAGGGTTAAATTGAAACATAAACTTTTGTTTATTTATTGCTGTTTAACAAGCGTGTAGTTTCATAAATAGTATCAGTCAATTACATTTATGGGGTGCGTATCCAGACCTATAACTTCTGCTACCTGCTCTCACTCACTAAACCACCTCTCAGATATTTACTTGTCCTCCTAGCCCCTAAGTATTCCTGACTCAGCTTATTTCGCTACACTGACTCAACCTACCCACAGACTCTATCCCAATTTACTCCCACTCCAACCAACCATCCAACTCCCAATGAACTCCTCCACGATCTCCCCTACGAACTCTCCCCTTTGCCCTGCCCAGAGCTGGTTTTATAGTCCATTTGACTCCATCCCCCTGGGTCCTGACTGGGCAACCTGTTTAACTATTTCACCCCCAGCACTCTCTCATATGTTAATGTCACACATGCATACATGGTGCTGCACAACACAATTTACCTGCAACTTTTTAAATTTAGTATTATGGTTTAACAATATTGGAGCAGTGTATTCGATTATCTGAAATGCTGACAAGATGTGTGTATGTGGGGGGGAACATAATCTGTCTACTTGCAATAGAGACAGAGCAGATAGCTTTTGAATATATATATATATATATATATATATATATATATATATATATGCAATACATTTCTTTTATCAGATCTAAACTGAAATAGGGTAAGAACATAAAATGTATTATATAAAAACAAAAGTAAAATCCTATACATGCCTCATTTTCAGATAAGTGTGCCTATAGAAAACAGCTTTAGTTGACACATACATTCTGCTGGTGTGGTGAAATAAAGGTAAAGGTAAAGGGACCCCTGACCATTAGGTCCAGTCGTGGATGACTCTGGGGTTGCGGCACTCATCTTGCTTTAGTGGCCAAGGGAGCCGGTGTACAGCTTCTGGGTCATGTGGCCAGCATGACTAAACCGCTTCTGGCAAAACCAGAGCAGCGCACAGAAACACCATTTACCTTCCCGCCGGAGCTGTACCTATTTATCCACTTGCACTTTGACATGCTTTCAAACTGCTAGGTTGGCAGGAGCAGGGACTGAGCAATGGGAGCTCACGCTGTTGCGGGGATTCGAACCGCCAACCTTGTGATCGGCAAGCTCTAGGCTCTGTGGTTTGGAAATACACAGCTATAATTCCCTTTGTTTTATTTAAAATAATAATAAATTATGGAGAAAGATTAGAAGAAACACAAAAGGGGACACTGGAGTGAACATATACTTTATAAGTAGCAATCTCCTTTTCAACTTCCTTCCAGCTCTACAGGAAAGTGAAAAAAGACTTACCTGTATCGTTGCCAAATTGTTTGTGTACCGTTTCCCCACATAATTTGTGTTCAAAGAAATAAACATCAAATGCATGACCAAAAAATCACTAAATATATTAACCCATAAAAGCAAGTGAGCCCAGGCCAGAGAGTCCATATCATTGATTTCTGACAAAACTATCCAATTGACCTGACAGAATCATTGAAGCAGTCCCTCCCGCAGTGTCCCTAGGGCTACTGTCTTCCTTGAGGAAAATCAGAAACTGGGATGCCCAGGCTAGGGAGCATGGCAAATCAGATCCTGATAGGTGGCCTGAGAAAACTTCTGGGACAGCCCTCATTCCCCTTCCCTCATCTGCCCTGAGGGATGGCAAGGAAGCCAAGGCCAGGAGCAAATGCCATCAGTTGTCAGTCACCCTGAGAGGTCTCTGTCACTACATTTTTGATCTACTATTTTAAAATTGTAAACGACCTCAAGTGCATTAACTGAAAAGTGGTGTGCAATAAATGTAATATGTATATAAATAAAGTAAGTTCAAAACAAGATAATCAGAATAACAAAAATGCATATTAGAAAAATAAACTTCAAAAATAGCTTGGCTACCAGGAAGAACAAAACAAAACACTGTTTTGAATACGACCCTCTGACCCACTTGCAAAAGAGGACACAGATTTGCATAATATATACCATTCTTGGTATACATAGCATAAATTAAGTTTTAACAAAGCCAAAGTACATTACATGAAGATTAATGTACAAAAATGCCTATATTTATTTAAATAAAGTAGACAGAACTGTTGACAGTAATTAATAAATGGTGACCAGTGGATCTTGCAATTTTATATTTTATTTCTTCCTTCCAACAACTGTATAGGTATAGTCCTATTCTTCAGATCTTTGATCCATGTGTTCTAGACAGGTTCTATGATACTTGGAGCAATGGCAAATTAATATGTGGTGTTCTTCTTGTGCAGCAAAAGGAACAGAGCCCACCATTGCCTTGGTGGATTATAAAGGCTGGGGGATTGGCCTCACCTGCAGCTCCAACGGTTGGTACCCAAAGCCCAAGGCTTTCTGGCTGGACAGGGAAGGGAAAGTCCGAAGTAAACAGTCAGACACTACAGTCACAGATACCAAGGCAGGGAACTTCAGTGTTTCCAGTTCCGTTACAACAGAATCAGGAGTTGACCATGAAGTCTCTTGCAATATCATCAACGAACTGCTAGAGATGGAGAGTGAGTCAAGAATCCTGATTTCTGGTGAGTAGGGGTGAAGCAAAAGGGCCAAGAGGCTTTCAGCCAAGGGCCAAGGGCTTTCAATGTGTTTTCAGTACAAGTACTATAGGAGGAGAGAGGTTTGGGAAATTTATTCGATTTTGATGCCTCTGAAGTACACCATGCTCTTTGTTTGAATGGATTATCCAGATTATCTACAACTGTACAGTGGAACCTTGTATTACGTACCGCCCTCCTTACGAATGCTTTGGGTTACAAGCTCTGCTAACCTGGAAGTAGATCCCCTTGTTGCAAACTTTGCCCCGGGATGTGCGCGGAGGTCACACGCCAGCGGTGTGGCAGCAGCGGGAGGTGACATTAGTGAAAGCGCGCCTCATGTTAAGAACAGTTTTGGGTTAAAAGCAGACCTCCGGAATGGATCAAGTTCGTAACTGGAAGTAACACTGTAGTTCTGCTCAGCAGCATTTCATCAGTTATCATCTGGGGTAATGGCTGAAGTGTCTTCTGGCTTATATCCCATATCCACTATTCAGCAGAGAGGCAGGCAGGTCACAGCTGAAGCCCCCCCCCCCCACCAGCACAACATCAGATCAATCCCTCCCAAAATAGGAAGTTCAGGAGAGTTTGGGGCCATGAAGGTGAGTGGCAAAGGCAGACTCTGGTTAGGTTAGTTTTGCAACTTGAAATCTTCTTCAGGAGAAATATGTGGCTGTAACTGAGATTTTAATGTGTGTTTCAGGTGCCCTTTATCCTACCACTTTCCCTTGGCTAGGACCCTTCCTAATAATTATATTGCTTTCCATCTGCCTTCTTCTTTGTGGTAAGGACAAAGCGAGACGTAAGTATTTTAAATCTGTCATTTTCTTACTGTCATTTAACTGTAGATGTGAACTGTTACAGAAACCTTCTTTTTTGCACCTATGTTTATAAAAATGAGTGGTGTGTTCTTGGATACAGAGAAGAAATGCATACCAGTTAAATCAATACGTATTTACTACAGCCAGTAATAGCTCCTTAAACTGCCTTAAAATGAGCATAGTTTAAAAGCTGCTTCAGGCAATCAGAGTCACTTCCCCAATAGATAGTTGGGAAATTCAATGTGCTTTACATTTTAATGTGGATCTACCTGCATTGGACTTAGCAAATCAAGATGGAAACCAAAATGCCAATTTATTGCATTTTGTAATTCATTTTTTCAACCAGAAATACATTAGAGGAAAGTGTACCCCAAAAATACACGTATTAGTGAAAATAATGCATCATATTAAAGGAAATTGCCTTCAAAAATATGTGTATTAGGAGAAATAAGGACTGAAATGTTGATGAATTTTCATGAAGAAAAATGCAGGATCATGGCAAACTAAATTTAAGATTAAAAATGAAAAATGGAGAGAAACCAAAATTTGTAGATCTATCCATTGCTATTGGCAGGTCATGGAAATAAAGTAGAATTTGCTTGTCGTTTTTAAGGGGCATGACCCACAGACTAAGGCACAACAGCTGAAGGTGCTGCTGACCTGGTAAAGGCCAGACTCCAGGGACTTATACCAGGCTTCACTAATCAAGAATCTTCCTACCATCTGACAGTGACACATGCTGGTATTCCTCAGGTTCAAACGCAAGAGTCCTTGGCAAGAATAATCAGTGGTGTTCATTTCTGATTTTTGTTTTTTGTTTTTCGTCCTCTATGCTTGGTGTAAAACTTTTACTTTGCTTATTTCCCCTTTTGGTCTTTAATCTTTATTTTTGGCAGAATTGGATGAAATTGTCAGGCATGTTATAGGCCCCCCCCCAGTTCAGGGGGGATGAATCCTTCCAAAATTAAAAAGAATATCTGCTGTAAAGTTTTTGCAAGAGTAGGCTTTCTGTTTGAAGTAGCAAACAAGAAGTCATATAAATTGCCTTGTTGTTTTACAGTCATATATGAAAACAGCATATATGAAAGAAGTATTTCTGGGAAAGAAATCTTCCAAATTATGGACAAATAGGTGCAGGGTTGTTTTGTGCTGGGTACAAACTAAATTAGAATGAATTTACTTCCCTAGTTTTGATAGAAGTGATTTTATTATGAGAATAGCACACATCATACAGGTATCCATAGGAAAGTAATCTGCATATTGGTAAAAGGAGGATAGAGGCTATAAAATTACAATGAATGGAGGATGGGCTGCTTCAGGCTAGTGTTCTGCTCAAATTAAACCAAGTATCCCAGGAACTGAATGAAAAGCTAGGTACATGTGTGCTAAGATATACTCTTTTCATTTATTGTTGTAGAAACTGAGAAACGCACAAGAAAAGCAAGTGAGTATCCTTTGAATGAATAACTAGCCACAAAGTGCCTGTAGTCTTTGATAAACTGCAAGCTTCTTTCCTGCACTTATGTGAGCCATTCTTACCAGCTCCTTGATACACAACCAAAGGCCAGCAGCAGACTTGGGTTGGCGCTGAGAGAGTCCTTGGGGTTTTCTCTCCTTCCCGATCTCCAGATAGGCATTTGGGAGGAAGGGTGGATATATATTCCAAAATGAGTCTACGAACTGAAAATAGAGACAATGTACCTACTTTTATTACCCAAGAAAATATTTAATAAAAATTATTTAAAAATAGACAATGAAATAAACAAATCCATGTTCCTAGTAGAATAAAGAGCATGGGGAACAGGCCCACCTATTGACTGCTAAACAAATAATAGCACAATACATTCTGATGAACTCCTGTTGCAATAACTTTGCTGGATGTTGTGCTGATGAATCCTTCATTGTTCTTGGGGCAGTGAAATAATTTAGTATAAGAGTTTATATGTAATAATAACAGTTTGCAATATATACATAGGAGGGACATGGCTGCAGTGGAGAAGGAGGAAATGAACCGCCAGCAGTGGGGAGCACCAGGGGGTGGATGCCTGGCAGTGACAAGGAACAAGGGGTCCATGTGTGTGTGTGTCAAGGGAGCAGCACTGTGGGTTTTGCATCTAGTATGTACTTAAAGCAACATAGGACCTATATGGATTTTCAGTTGTGTAGCTTGTCCTCACATCTTAGTCACTCATTTCGTCTCATATGTTTTCCTAATTCTTCATTGTACTGCTTGAGAAAGTCTAATGCTGTGCTTCAGGATATTTCAGTGTCATCCATTGTTTCTATGATTTTTAAAATGTATCAATGACTCATACTTGAAGGACCCAGTTTTGCAAAATATTGCAAGCTCCCACTCAGTTTCATTTACAAATAAGTATCTGATCTCCCTGTTTGGTATTTGTTTCTGATTCTCCCTCAAGGAGCTTTGTGGCTCAGTCCCACTTCACCTTGTTGCCCCTTCCTTACACCTACAGTCCACATATCCCCCAGGCTAAATTGCCTCTCCCAGTTCAGCTCCATGCTGAAGACAAACAAACTACAGGCCTGTTTGTTCCCTTCAGCTTTACAAACTCCAAGGCTTGTGCCTGTGCATCAGCACCATCCTCATCCTTGGCCATTTTGAGGCAGGTTTGGCGAAGGCTGAGGGGAGGAATAGGATGGCCAACCTGTCTTTTCTTTACCATTTTTGGAGAAATGTGCCTCCCTTTGCTCTTCTGTGTTTAGACTACCAGGATTCTCAGATGTGGCACACACTCTTAAAAATATAGTATAATATATATATAATATATATAGAAAGAAACGTAAGAATTCTCAAAGTAGATATGGTGAAGAAAGCAGAAGAATAATACCAGGTGAGGTTCCTGCTTGAGTTGATTGAATGATGTGCTTCTGGATATTTATGTATGTACATTTATGCTTTAAAGCACTGAAAACCAGCACTGCTGTACAGTGATTAAGGCTAAAGCAAAGCTGTGCATGCAAACTTCCATTCAGATTTGAAAAGAAAGTACCATTAGAAGGAAGTGTATAGGGAAAGGAGGATTAGTCCTGAAAAAAAGGCAGAGGAATAGTTGTGGCTAGGAAGGGGGCTGGGGGCGAGCAAGCAATGATTCAGATGCACCCGAACCAATCTCCCCAGACCAACGTTGTGCGTCACAGTACACCTTCTGAACCCAAGTCCTCTCAGGCATTTTAGTGGTGATGAGGGAATTTCCCCTTGCCAATGAAAGGAACTTTTGTGGAGGGAATCGGATGGTGTACAGCACAGGACATATTATCCTCCCAGCTGAACTGACTCTCTTGCTTCTGCTCCATACTGAAGACAAGCAAACCACAGGCCGGTTTGTTTTCTTCAGCTTTATGAATTCCCAAGTCCAGGCTGACTGAGGGCTTGTACCTGTGCAGCTGCACACTCCTCATTTTGAGCCAGGTTGGGGCAAGGCTGAGGGAAGGAATAGGACGTCTACCTGTCCTTTGGGAGAAATGCTGCTTCCTTTCCTCTTCTGCACTTAGGCTCTATGTAAAACACCTGTTTTACAAAATAAAGTAATAATACCTTTCTGTATTTGTATTCTTGTTTTTCCAGAGAAATGTAAGATTTCACAATATAGTGGGTCTGAAGGTGAATTTCCTGCTTGACTTACTCTAATATTGTGCTTCATGATATTTCAGAAATTCATAGTCCTCCTCCACCTCTTCTTTTCTTCTTTTTAAAAGTATGGCTAGAGAGTGTGTGGGCTCCTGCCTCCATGCACATTGAATTCAATATAGCTAGACCTTCTCAGAGTACTGGTTTTTGAGGATGTACCTCTCTGCAGGGAATTTTGCATGTTAGATATGAGAGGCTAAGGTGCTGGTGGGGGGTTGCATGAAAATATCTAAAATATTTATGAAATATCATCAGGACCTGGGGCCCAGGGACATTGGTTTCTTATAAAAAAGTATTTATAATTTTCATAATGAACAATGTTTAATAGTAAAAGAAGAAAAAATCATTAATATAAATTCCCAATTCAGATAAAGGACTCAGCTATACAGCTGCTAATCAAACGTTTTAAGTGCAATAGACAATGTGACGCTAGATCGCAATGGTGAGCCTTATGGAAAATTCAATGTATTTTAAAAAATGCTTTAAAAAAAGCAATTTCAGAACAGTTTTTATATGTCTGTAGATTCCACCAAAGCGTCTTTCTATAAATCCTGATGTGTCACAGGCACCCTGATTTTGGAACAGTCCCCGGTAATGACATTGTATTGCTTTTAGTACATATCACTTTTTATTTCTGTGTGGAGGAAAAGTATTTTTTTTTCTCCCCCCCACCCTCCCTTTCCAGATGATTCAAGGGCAATAATTGATAAGTCTTGTAAAATATTTCAGGTTTGAACATGTAAATCCAAATGACTTTCTCCATTTTGCCATCCAATGTGGTGGGAGGTGTGTGTGTGTGTGTTGGGGGGGGGCAGCTTGGGTCTGCTGGAACTTTGTGCATGTCCCAGAACTACATGCCTAGTTTGGTTTTGATCTGTGCAATGAATGCTGTGTCATTGCCAAACAGCCATACTTGGTCTTGACATAGCAGCTAGCAGTGTTCCGTGTCTCTATAAATCGGAAAAGAAATGTAATTCTTTCTTTTCACTCTCCCCGCCACTTTTGCAGATGAATTAAAAGCAGAGAATGGTAAGTCTTGCAAAATCTTTCAGTTTTTGAACATGCAGAATCCAAGTGACTTCCTTCATTTTGCCATCCTATGTATTTGGGTGGGGTGGGAGGGTTACTGATGTTAACGGAAAAATACGAGGGCTCCCTTGGACAAAAACAAAGACACCAACCAGGATTACTTGGAGCAAAACAGCAGCCTGTGTCATTGCCAAGAGCCATACTTGGATTTGGCGCAGTGATATTGTCATAACCTGCTGAGGAGAAATGGCAGCTAGTAGAGCTCTCTGTCTCTATAAATCAGAAAAGAAATGTAATTCATTCTTTTTTCCCCTCCCCCCGCCCTCTTTTGCAGATAAATTAATAGCAGAGAATGGTAAGTCTTGCAAAATCTTTCTGTTCTTGAACATGCAGAATCCAAGTGACTTCCTCCATTTTGCCATCCCATATATGTTTACTGAGCAGCTTGGGTCTGCTAGAACTTTGAACATGCCCCAGAACTATATCATACCCTCCAACATTTCTCCGATGAAAATAGGGGCATCATGTGTCTAGTTTGGTTTTGATCTGTGCAATGAATGTTGTGTCATTGCCAAACAGCCATACTTGGTCTTGACATGGCAGCTAGCAGTGCTCTCTGTCTCTAAAAATCGGAAAAGAGAAAAGAGGCACTTTTGACACCGAAGACTTAAGAAAAAACCACCGATGCAAGTGATGCAAGTAATTCCCCCCTTTCCCCTCATCCCCTTCACTTTGACTCAACCTGAACCAAAGGTTCCCTTTCTCTGATGAAGGGGTATTATATTTATTTATTATAAAATGCATGTCCTATAGAGGTATCAAAGCATCTTACAACAATAAAATATACAATATGCAAATTTTAAAACATAAATTAAACATTTGACAGAAGAAGACTTCTGTCAGTGGAAGAGGTCCTTTGAGTACAAGTCTTTGTTACTAATTCTAGATAACTTGATAAGCGAAGACATTATAAACTGATTTTTTTTGGAATTTGATTTTCCTTTTTAATCTGAATAAGGTTCTTCATTTGTAAGCCATGCAAATTTTCCTTTGCAGAAATCTTGAAGATTGAAAAAGGCAAGTAGTCTAACATTTTGTATATTTGTTGTGAAAATAAATATTCCTGAATCATAAAAAATACCACACTTGCCACAATCACTTCATTCCCCCGTTTTCTTTGCACTTAGTCCAGGAATTGACAAAAAAGGGTGTGTTCCAAAGAAGAGACACACTTCAAGCTTTTGTATTATCAAATTTTCATCAGTTTTGGACATAAAGAAATTTCAGCAGCTGCTAAATTTCATTTCATATCATATCTGTGCAGAGTTTTGAAAAAGCTGTCAGTGCTGCATTTCCCTCATCTTAGAAATATATAATATTATGCTTTATAGTTGTGCCTCAGATGAGTAGATACTAACTTAGGCTTTTAGAATATATATTTTTAATGAAATATGTATTAATATAATTGTATTGATGGTGGTCCTTTGATAAATGATGGTTTATTGAACAAACAAACAAACAAACAAACACAAACAAACTCCACCCACCCACAATATCCATCTACATACAGGATCTTCCAGACCTTAGTGCATGGGGTGAAAATGGTTTGAAGACAGCTTCTTTGAGCATTTAATTAAACACCATCTGAATTTGCTGCCCTAACAAGGCGGAGTTCTCAGCGGCACACTAAGCTTATATGTATGTTCAGCTGAAAGCAGATTAAAGCCCCTTTAGACCTGAAAAGGGATGACTAAATTAGGAGCCCATGTACATAAGGATGTGGGGGGTGGGGCTTACACATGAAATCTAAAACATTTCTCCATTTACCCTCCTCCCTGCAAACCCTTCCATTTTGATTCAACCTGAACTAAAGATTCCCTTCTTCTGATGGAAGAAGTATCCTATTTATTATAAAATGCATATCCCATAGAGGTATCAAAGCATCTTACAACAATAAAATATACAATATGCAAAATTAAAAACATAAATTAGGCATTTGACAGAAGAAGACTTCCATCTGTGGAAGGGGTTCTTTGGGTACAAGTATTTGTTACTAATTCTAGATTACAAACTGATTTTCTTGGAATCAGATAGGAGCCCATGAACATAAGGATGTGGGGGCGTGGGGCTTACACATGCACCTCCTGACCCACCACACACTTTTACCACAGTGGAAGAAGGCTTGGGTCATACATAGCAAAGACCTATTGACATCAAAAAGATGTAACTGAGTCGAAACTAAGTTAAACCCAACTGATTTCAAACAGTATGTTCTAAGCATGGTTAACCCATGGTGTTGATGTAGTTTTGATGTACTGCCTTAGAATCCATGGAAGGGTAGAGGAGAAATATTTTAACTGAGCAAAAAAATAAATTGTGCCTGTTTTGTAGGTTGTAAAATGAGTAAAAGTCAGTGCTTTTTTCTGGGGGGACGTAGGGGTACTACGCATACCCCTAAACATTTTGTGAATCTTTGTCCATTTGTCCATTTACTGTATTTATTTACCACAATTTGAACTATAAAATGGTGATTTTCTTCAGTCAAAATGAGAGTACCCTAAACATTTTTTAAGAAAAAAGCACTGGTAAAAGTACCCATCACATTCTTGCCAATGAAACTTTCTGTTCATTATTTTATTCACAGAATTATCAGATGCCCGTTGCTACAGAGGTGAGGAGGATGCAAAATCATGTGCAGAATGGATATTGGGCTTCTTCAAATCATCCTATAATGGGTAGCTCAATCTGCGTACTGCCATTTGGTGATAGACTGCAAATCCCAACATCCCTGGCTATTGGTCATACTGTTTGGGGCTGACTGGAGTTTAGTCCAGATCCAAACCTACTGGACTAGTTTACTTATCTAATACTGTTTGGCTTAAGAAAAGCATGGACATTTTTAAATGCACATTTTGAGGGGAAATACTTTATACAATGTGTTTCAATAGGTATACGGGAAGGGTAGATCAATGTGGAAATGGACTGACAGGTAAGCACATGCAAAAATGAGGATGACCATCATTAATGTGACCAGAATGTGCTTAGGCAGTATTGGAGAGAGAGGGTGAATCATGCAATGCAAAAAAATTGGATAGATATTTGTATTAGTCATCATATCATGAAATTCTAGAATTGCAGAGTTGCAAGGGACCCTGAGAATCAGCTGATCCAACTCCCTGCAATGCAGGAATATGCAGCTGTCTGACATACAGTTGAGAGTGTGGTCCACAGACGGGTGACTTAAAAGAGAGATGCCCACAGACCACCTTACGTAATTTATACGTTAATCTCATCTTTCACTTAAGTCTGTGAACACCCTCCAGTCTGTGCATTTTGAGTTCAGCCCTTTCATTTCCTTTGCAGCTGATGTGGTCTTGGACCCCAGGACAGCTCACCCAAAGCTAAAAGTGTCTGAAGATGGCAAAAGTGTTTGGAACACAGGAAATGTTTCTAAGGTTTCTGACTGGGAGGAGCGGTTTGACTCCCACACATTCATTCTGGCAAAATGTGGATTTTTGGAAGGCA
Source organism: Podarcis lilfordi (assembly GCA_947686815.1). NCBI lineage: Eukaryota > Metazoa > Chordata > Lepidosauria > Squamata > Lacertidae > Podarcis > Podarcis lilfordi. The sequence goes on along the minus strand of OX395138.1, from coordinate 30,263,821 downwards.
GACATTACTGGGAGGTGGAGATTGATCAGAAGAAAACCTGGGACTTGGGAGTTGCCTCTGCAACCGCTTCTAGAAATGGGGATATCAGCCTGTCTCCTAAGAATTACTACTGGGTCATAGGATGTAATGATGGGAAAGATTACCGGGCTCGGACAGAGCAATGGACCAGCCTGAAAGTGAACGGAAAGCTTACAAAATTAGGAATATTCCTAGATAAATCAGCTGGAAGCTTATCCTTTTATGATGTCTGCAGCAAAAGGAAATTGCACACTTATAAAACACTTGGTGTTGGGGAGCTTTATCCCTTCTTCTCCACAGGATCTGTGGCTGCAGAGCAAGATAGTTCTCCACTAAGGATTCTTCCACTGAATTTGGAAGACTGATTGTGGGTACAGAATGGGAAAACATACCAGCTAGCCCTGGAATAGCTCAGAATTAGTGAAGCCCTTTAGTTTAGCCAGGATAGTGGTATAAATCCAGGTGCCAAAAAATGAAACAAACAGAGTAGACACAATGGCATCAATGAATTCCATCATGCTCCCACATCTAAGAAGTAGAAATGATTCAAAGCATATGGAGTGTGGACAAGATTCCAAGATCTACTTGAAAGGGAAACACCTTTATGGCTTCCCTCTGTAGAAACTAGTACACAAAAGAAACTTCATATGATGGAGAATTGGGGCAGATATAGAGACATACGGCAGATATAGATATACGGTATATAGACATACGGTATTTTTCTGGAAATGTATGCAAATTGAAAAAGTTTGAAGAAATCCAAGAATAGGTAATGGATTGGTTTCAATATTATGAAATTAATGAATAATTTAAAAAGGCATTTATAGAATGAAGTTCTGATTTTACTTGAAGGAAAAGAAAAACTGATTTCAAAAATGTATAAATTGATATTAGAATGGGAGACAAAAGATGAAATGGTTAGATTAGATTAGAAATATAATAGATTAGATTATAATATTGTGGTTATGATTTGATAGGTAGAAGATAGGGTGCAGCAGAAGGAGAGAAACAACAACTTCATGTAAAAAGTGGGGGTGATGGGACAAAAATAAAATATGAAACTGTGTTTTGACTGTATATGTTAAAAATGTTGAAACTTAATAAAATATAATTTAAAAGATAAAAATGACTCAAAGCCTAGTTGTTCCTTGTAAGCATGTATAAATAGGGAAAGTAAATTTCAGTGACTGCATAAATGTTGTATATTGTTCAACAAGGAAACTCATAGTAAATACTATTGATTTGATTACTATATTTTGAATAATAATAATAATAATTTTAGAATTGTTAAATTTAAAATGCCAAGTTTTGGGAAGGCACAGGCCCACCTGCTGTAAAGGAGGTAGGCAATCACCGGCTGCTCCGGAAGAAGCCCTTCCTGGGACCCATGGGCAGACTTTGATCTTTCAAATTTTGGCAGCACCCTGTGTGAACCCAGAATTTGGCACCCTGCTGCCTCTCATCTTCTGTTCTGCTCAATTCACTGCGGGTAAAACGCATACTCATAGAGAAGCACAAACTGGTATCCTGAAGGTCCCCCCCCCTTTCTTCTTATGTATGAAAAAGTATCAGGAAGCAGCTTCCTGGTTCAGATGCAATAATCCTTTGCAAGAATAACAAGTGATATCCACTGGTAATCCCTAACCCCCCCCCCCAAACTCTTTGAGTTCCATAATTCTGTAATTCACGGTACTTCTGTAATTCACTGTACTTTGTTTCAGAGAGTTATTGGAAGGTATCTCAATGTAGTGATAATTGTTAATTGCGTGTTCAGACCCAGAAACCTCCCCCCTAAATAAATTCACACATGAATTTATTTAGGGCCTTCTCGGTAGTGGCGCCCGCCCTGTGGAACGCCCTTCCAGCAGATGTCAAAGCGATAAACAACTACCTGACATTCAGAAGACATCTGGGAAGTTTTTAACGTGTGATATTTTAGTGTATTTTTGGTTTCTATGGAAGCCGCCCAGAGTGGCTGGGGAGGCCCAGCCAGATGGGCGGGGTATAAATAATAAATTATTATTATTATTACATGACTCAAATTTTGGTTTGGTTTTTGGCAGAATTTAGGCCACAACTTTATTGATTACAGCAAGTGAATGGTTGCATAGGCTCTGGTTTAACTAGCTCCTGCCATGCAGGTAGAGCTGACCCAGGCTTCCAGCATAGGTCAGCCAAGGGTGAACACCTGGATAAGTGGAAAGCCGGGTACAGGCTATTTCCGCCACCCAAATGCCCCCCTGGACTCAGGCATGGGCACAACCCCCTCTCAGGGGTTGACCAAACCATCGAGTCCCTGGATTCCTTTAACGGAATACCCTTCACATAGGGATGGCGAGGTGTTCTCCCATCCCTATTACCTGAACCAGAGCCTATCCAAAACCTTACAAGTTGAGACGATTTGCTACATGACAGGGAAAACCCAAATGGCAACAGCCAATCAACCAAGTGGGGAAAATTCCTGCCATGCCTCTGTCCCAACGACACACGACACACGACGGCAAAGCAAGGTCAAGCAAAAAGCCCTAAAAGTAGGATGAGGTGGGCAGGTGTTCCGAATGCACGTGCTGAAAGAGGAAGCTCTGGGTCACGAACTGTTTGGACTGTGTCCCATTGGCCAGATTGCATCCAGCTTCGAGGGACCTACCAATCGGGTGTCGTGGCTGACCAATCGTACCCACCCACAACACAGGGTGTCAGTTTTTCAGGTCTCACCGCAATACGTGCCCTCTTTAACGGAGGACTCGATTTATCATACAGGCCTACAGTACAGATCAAAATACGGAAGCAACATGTGGATAGTAATTCTGCTGCTTTAGATGCCATTGTAGCTTTGACAAGCCTTCAGAATACAGGAGTCCATTACAGATAAGCCATATTAGATCCCCAAGCCCTTTGGAAGAACCTGTGATACAGTCTTCTGAAGAAATAGTACTTGGCATGACAAGCCAATACACTTCCCATGGTGGACAAAGCAGTGGGAATAGTGCTGGGCATTCTAGTAAGAAAAACTGTTTTTAAAATCCATTTTGACATAAAAAAAAAATGTTTCCCACTGCTAATTTGCTCATACTTTTAGCCATTACTGGTGTTTAAAAACCTTATTTGTAGTGCCATAGAGCACTGATGCCATGATTCCCTCACTGAGGCTTTAGTGGAGCCTCTGCTGTCCCACAGTGCCGCCACACCAAAAGAGTGAATGGACTTGCTCTACCCAGTTTCACAGTAGAAACCGCTAGAATAGGAATGAGTGGTATACTCTTGGCCCATGAGGTCTCTCAATGCAGTCTTTGTAGGCCATAGGGGTGGCCATGCTACATGGGTGTGCATCTTGGGCATTAGCTGCTGGGGTAGAGCCCCACTCATTTTATCCTGAAAAAATGTTTCCTATTTATATCCTTAGAAGGAATCTTCTGAATCTTCTGTCTGAATCTTCTCTCTATCATGTGAACTAATCTATTTATTTTCAGAGGGGTTTCTGGTTGGGGGTAAACAGGATAACGGATGAAAAGCTGCCTTTCTGACCATCAAATATTATCTTTAAATGAATGTGCCTGAGGGTCATAGATATGCTGAATAGTTCAACAGAAGGAAAGGTATAAAATTATATATCCTTGAGTCGTAGCTGAAGCCACATCTGAGGGTGTGCCCTGGGGGAGGGGATAGAAGCATGCATGCTGCAAAAATCGTGGTGATTTCCGTCTCATGTGTGAGAGAGGTAGAAGGAGCTGAGAGTCAGAGGTGGGGAAGAGTGGACAAACATCAGATTGGCAAACCAACTCCTGCTCTGCCCTGATGAATCTCTTCTGGGTTCTCTGTAAGTTTGGGAAACTGGGAAGGGAATTATTGGATATGGTCAACCTCTTGAAACATCTGGGAAATTAAACTACATAATTCCCATCAGAGCTTTCCTAGGATTGTGCATTTGTGTGTGTGTCAAAGATGGAAAGACTTATCATTACCAAGAATGGAGGAGTGGTTGTTAAAATTAATGGACTTAGATGAGATGGTGAAACTGACATGTTTTATCAGGAAAATTCTGGAGCATGTGAGGGAGCATGTGCCTGTGTGAGAGGGGGATCAGCGCGATTGGCGGTGGTGGACAGCAGGGCGGGGAATGGGTGATCGTAAAACTTTGACACACACACACGCACAAACACCAAAAAAGAAAAAACTCAACAATTTTGTCTGGATCTGTAGTTTTGGGAATGTGGCAAACTGTATGAGGACAGGTTCTTTGAAGTTTCCAGTAAAGATTCTAAGTCCTACGCAGAAGAAGATTGCACAAAGCATACCGGCACCAGTTAAGCTGAGTTTAAGATACACCAGATCTAGTCCATTTTCAACAGAAGGGCTGCTGCTCTGCCTAAGTGAGGGAGTGGAATAACAAACCTTAAAAATACTGTTCTTTGTGAGGTTGCTAGGACTCGAGACTGATTTGAATGAGCTTAGGTTCCAGTCTAAGTCACCTGCTCCTTACCACATCCCTGCAACAGCCTTCTGGGGGACTTAAAGTGTCCTCAGTTTAACTAGCTGAGCTGTGATAAGCATATATTTATTTGATCTGGAGAGACTTATTGCGTGGTGAGACCAACTGAGGGAGAGATCCTAATGTCTACATCCTAATGTCTTTAGATCTTATGATAGGATTGCCCCCCAGCACTGCAGAAAAGCCAAGCTGTTTTCAACATACATTTGAAAAAAGAAACTGAAATAAGGCCTTCCTCTTCAACATCTAAATTCTTCTTGTTCTAGTACTATCTGCAAGAAAATCAATAATTTCAGTTTAAGAATGACTGTTACACAACATAATGTAAATGTACAGATTAAAGAAGTGTTGATAGAAGGAACAGTATGAAACAGTATGAAGGGCAATTTAATTGGTTTCTCCACAGCTCTGCATTCGCACATGCTTGTTTAATCTCTTTCAAACCCCATGCACCCTTTTGCACCCAGAATAGGAGGTGCTCTGACATATAGGAAACTTGGCAATCATATGGCTTTACATCGACTCTCATCTGTATGTGTATTTTTTGCATAATTGGAAACTACCAGGGATTGCTAGAAAACACTTAAGACGGTCCAAAAAGGCTGAAGCAAAAATAGTAGGCTAGGAGAATTATTAAATCATTGCTCTGCCCTTGTGTTTACTTGTTAACACATATTATAAGCATGCTGCATGGATGTTATTGCAGGTGCTCTGCTTGCAAATCACTGGTGTTTGGGTGATGACAAAGATTCAGAGCTTTGCACTTCTACAGGTGAGTTTGAGACTGTGCAAGACTGTGTGCACTAGTGTGTGCAGGATTGCAGAGAATGGTGTGTGTTTCTTCCTCTACTCGAACCACATGTCTAATGCTAAATGTTCATTATCAAAGAAGGTCAGGGCTGTTTTGTTTCATCATCAAGCTTTTAGAAAATATGGGATGAACTAGAAGCTGCCACCCACACTTTCTCAGCTCACCAATCCCTCCAGCCCTCCATCCCCTCCACCTGGCTAACCCCTCCTCCGTTTACCCCTCACTCACCCCCTTGCCTATTCCATCATAACTTGCCCAAACGTCCCCTTGAAGCTTAGCAGAACCTTCTTTCCCTCACATTCTGACCACTTACTAAAGGTATTGTGACCTTCTTTTACATCCTGCACTGCCTGCTTTTAAATGAGGCCAGGGGGGGCTTTAGAGAGCAAAACCACTCTCTGAAGTGCCTCCCATCCTCCTTTAAGCAGCTCATGTGGGCTGGAGCTAGAGAGTTGTTTTATCCTTAAAAAAATCATCCAATTGGAAACTTGACATAGGATTGCCTGATAAGATCTTTTTGCCTACCTAACTATTAATCTTCTATACATTTTAGAAGATTGAGAGTTTACAATCCCAAATTTCTAAAAAATAATAATGAGGTGGCATTAAAATGCTTTAAATAAATAAAACAGAGTAAAACACTTGCATGCCACTTTCCCCAGAAAGAAATAATTAAAAGCAGTATACAATAAACAATTATTTAAAAAGTGCTAAAAAGCAATACAGTAAGACAAAAATAATGGTGATAAAGCAATCTAATTCCACATGATTACTCAAATGTTCATCCTCCATTGCAACTACATTTTCACTTACTCTCTGCATTCATTTATGTTAATTATTTATTTTGTTTGTTCGTTCATTCTCTAGGTGAACTTCCTGCTCCTGATTTATACTGGAATGCAACATTGTTTCCTGAAGGGAAATTATCGCAGTACTATGTATGGCTCCATCAGAGGTCACAGTGACCAGATTTTTTTGTGTAAAGATGGGGCTCCTGTTTCATTCAAGAAAGCAACATCTCAAAATGCTCAGTACATAGTCTATGCGTCACTGAAGAATGCTGGCCAATATTCCTGTGGTTACCAGCAGACTGATGCAATGAACCAAAGGAAGACATCTGCCCTCAGTGATGCTCAGAATCTGATTGTCCAGTCAGGTAAGATTGTATAAAGGCTCAGTCTCGGAAGGGACCTGCAAGAGAATGTTGCATGATGGAATAGTCCTGTTTAGAATTCCAGCTAGCCAGTCATGCCATATTACAGCACAGTCCATTTAATTCCCCACCCATTTGGTTTCTATTCTCCTACCACAACAGTTAATCATAGCCACAGAGCATGTTCAGACTTCCCTGGAGCACATTCATATACTTATCTAAATGAAAATAGGTGCTGTTTTGAACCTATGCAATCAATGTTGGAGGATCTGGCCTATAGCATGGAGATGATAGCACTTCTCTAGGGACACAATGGTGCATTAAAAATAGGCATTGCTGTTAGGCAGCTTATCAAAGAGTGATGCTTTTGCAACCTGTTAAAAATATTCATGATTTATGTGTCTAGCCTCTAGGGGTGGGGCTTAGATCAGCCTAAGTCCGTCCTGTTTCATTTCTTTTGGCATATCATGTTTTTCTAATTACTGCATGAAAGATTACATGTGTTCTTCCATCCAGCTCAGTTATACTTTGAGTAGGCCCAATGAAATGAATGGTTCTGGGTCATAACCATTGATTTTTTTTAAAAAAATGATATACGTATCTGAAGAAGTGTGCTGATATCTGAAGAAGTATGCATGCACATGAAACCTTATACCCAGTACAAACTCATTTCCCATTTCTTATACTCATTTCCCATTAGAGACCATTAATACCCTGAGACCATATTAATAGAATTCTTTTGCCACTATAGAAAGTTTGATAGCACTCTTGATGTCAATGTCTGATTTTTTCTTCTTTTTTGACCAATGATTGCCATCAATCGAGCCAGTTCGGTATACAGAGAAAAATGGCTAGTTTGTTTATTCAAAAGATATGATGAGTACTGCCTAATTTAGGCTTGCCATATTTCAAAAAGTAAAATTCCTGACACCCCAGCCTCCACAACAAACAAAAAATAAATACAGTGGTACCTTGGGTTAAGAACTTAATTCGTTCCGGAGGTCCGCTCTTATGCTGTAACTGTGCTTCACCCGTTGTGTGCTTTTGCTAATGGGGCCTCCCACTGCCGCTGCGTGATTTCCATTCTCATCCTGCGGCAAATTTCTTAACCAGAGGTATTACTTTTGGGTTAGCGGAGTTTGTAACCTGAAGTGTTTGTAACCCGAGGTGTTGTTGTTGTTGTTGTTTAGTCGTTTAGTCGTGTCCGACTCTTCATGACCCCATGGACCAGAGCACGCCAGGCACTCTCGTCTTCCACTGCCTCCCGCAGTTTGGTCAAACTCATGCTGGTAACCTCGAAAACACTATCCAACCATCTTGTCCTCTGTCGCCCCCTTCTCCTTGTGCCCTCCATCTTTCCCAACATCAGGGTCTTCTCCAGGGAGTCTTCTCTTCTCACGAGGTGGCCAAAGTACTGGAGCCTCAGCTTCACGATCTGTCCTTCCAGTGAGCACTCAGGGCTGATTTCCTTAAGAATGGATAGGTTTGATCTTCTTGCAGTCCATGGGACTCTCAAGAGTCTCCTCCAGCACCATAATTCAAAAGCATCAATTCTTCGGCGATCAGCCTTCTTTATGGTCCAGCTCTCACTTCCATACATCACTACTGGGAAAACCATGGCTTTAACGATACAGACCTTTGTTGGCAAGGTGATGTCTCTGCTTTTTAAGATGCTGTCTAGGTTTGCCATCGCCTTTCTCCCAAGGAGCAGGCGTCTTTTAATTTCGTGGCTGCTGTCACCATCTGCAGTGATCATGGAGCCCAAGAAAGTAAAATCTCTCACTGCCTCCATTTCTTCCCCTTCTATTTGCCAGGAGGTGATGGGACCAGTGGCCATGATCTTCGTTTTTTTGATGTTGAGCTTCAGACCATATTTTGCGCTCTCTTCTTTCACCCTCATTAAAAGGTTCTTTAATTCCTCCTCACTTTCTGCCATCAAGGTTGTGTCATCTGCATATCTGAGGTTGTTGATATTTCTTCCGGCAATCTTAATTCCGGCTAGGGATTCATCCAGCCCAGCCTTTCGCATGATGAATTCTGCATATAAGTTAAATAAGCAGGGAGACAAAATACAGCCTTGTCGTACTCCTTTCCCAATTTTGAACCAATCAGTTGTTCCATATCCAGTTCTAACTGTAGATTCTTGACCCTCATAGAGATTTTTCAGGAGACAGATGAGGTGATCAGGCACTCCCATTTTTTTAAGAACTTGCCATAGTTTGCCGTGGTCTACACAGTCAAAGGCTTTTGCATAGTCAATGAAGCAGAAGTAGATGTCTTTCTGGAACTCTCTAGCTTTCTCCATAATCCAGCGCATGTTTGCAATTTGGTCTCTGGTTCCTCTGCCTCTTCTAAATCCAGCTTGCACTTCTGGGAGTTCTCGGTCCACATACTGCTTGAGCCTTCCTTGTAGAATTTTAAGCATAACCTTGCTAGCGTGTGAAATGAGTGCAATTGTGCAGTAGTTGGAGCATTCTTTGGCACTGCCCTTCTTTGGGATTGGGATGTAGACTGATCTTCTCCAATCTTCTGGCCACTGCTGAGTTTTCCAAACTTGCTGGCATATTGAGTGTAGCACCTTAACAGCATCATATTTTAAAATTTTAAATAGTTCAGCTGGAATACCATCACTTCCACTGGCCTTGTTATTTGCAGTGCTTTCTAAGGCCCATTTGACTTCACTCTCCAGGATGTCTGGCTCAAGGTCAGCAACCACACTACCTGGGGTATACGAGACATCTATATCTTTCTGGTATAATTCCTCTGTGTATTCTTGCCACCTCTTCTTGATGTCTTCTGCTTCTGTTAGGTCCTTTCCACTTTTGTCCTTTATTATGGTAATCTTTGTACGAAATGTTCCTTTCATATCTCCAATTTTCTTGAACAGATCTCTGGTTCTTCCCATTCTATTGCTTTCCTCTATTTCTTTGCATTGCTTGTTTAAGAAGGCCTTCTTGTCTCTCCTTGCTATCCTTTGGAAATCTGCATTCAATTTCCTGTATCTTTCACTATCTCCCTCGCATTTTGCTTGCCTTCTCTCCCCCACTATTTGTAAGGCCTCATTGGACAGCCACTTTGCTTTCTTGCATTTCCTTTTCATTGGGATGGTTTTCGTTGCTGCCTCCTGTATAATGTTGCGAGCCTCCATCCATAGTTCTTCAGGCACTCTGTCCACCAAATCTAAATCCTTAAACCTGTTCCTCACTTCCACTGTGTATTCATAAGGGATTTGATTTAGATTGTATCTTACCGCCCAGTGGTTTTTCCTACTTTCTTCAGTTTAAGCTTGAATTTTGCTATAAGAAGCTGATGATCTGAGCCACAGTCAGCTCCAGGTCTTGTTTTTGCTGACTGTATAGAGCTTCTCCATCTTTGGCTGCAGAGAATATAATCAATCTGATTTTGATGCTGCCCATCTGGTGATGTCCATGTGTAGAGTCGTCTCTTGTGTTGTTGGAAAAGCGTGTTTGTGATGACCAGCTTGTTCTCTTGACAGAACTCTATTAACCTTTGCCCTGCTTCGTTTTGATCTCCAAGGCCAAACTTGCCAGTTGTTCCTTTTATCTCTTGACTCCCTACTTTAGCATTCCAATCCCCTATAATGAGAAGAACATCCTTCTTTGGTGTCACTTCTATAAGGTGTTGTAAGTCTTCATAGAATTGGTCAATTTCAGTTTCTTCAGCGCCAGTAGTTGGTGCATAAACTTGGATTACTGTGATGTTAAAAGGTCTGCCTTGGATTCGTATCAAGATCATTCTATCATTTTTGAGATTGCATCCCAGTACAGCTTTCGCCACTATTTTGTTGACTATGAGGGCCACTCCATTTCTTTTACGGGTTTCTTGCCCACAGTAGTAGATATGATGGTCATCCGAACTGAATTCACCCATTCCTGTCCATTTTAGTTCACTGATGCCCAGGATGTCAATATTTATTCTTGCCATCTCATTTTTTACCACCTCCAACTTACCCAGGTTCATGGTTCTTACATTCCAGGTTCCTATGCAATATTTTTCTTTACAGCATTGGATTTTCCTTTCGCTTCCAGGCATATCCGCAACTGAGCGTCCTTTCGGCTTTGGCCCAGCCGCTTCATCAGCTCTGGATCTACTTGTACTTGCCCTCTGCTCTTCCCCAGTAGCATGTTGGACGCCTTCCGACCTGAGGGGCTCATCTTCCAGCGTCATAACTTTTATATGCCTGTCGTCTTTGTCCATGGAGTTTTCTTGGCAGGGATACTGGAGTGGCTTGCCGGTTCCTCCTCCAGGTGGATCACGTTTGGTCAAAACTCTCCACTATGACCTGTTCATCTTGGGTGCCCTGCTCGGCATAGTTCATAGCTTCTCTGAGTTCTTCAAGCCCCTTCGCCATGGCAAGGCAGTGATCCATGAAGGGTACCACTGTATATAACACCCACATCTCCAAGAGCCAATTCTCCAAGAGCAGGGAAAGAAAGGGAGATTCGTTGTTGAGCCCCCCCCCCCCTTTGGGAGGGTAGGACTAAGGACGTAAGTTCCTTTGGACCTGATCCCGAACAAGTAGCCACAAGCACCCTGTTCCTTTTTACGTGAGTTCCTCGCCTCCTGCTCTGCATCCTGGAAAGGGGAACCACTGTCCTCCTCGAGGCAGCAGCAGCTTTGAGAGGGTAATGCAGCGGCTCTTGAGAGGAGAAGAAGGCAGGGGCAGGATAACTGAGTCATCTTTATTTTCCACTGTCCCCCTACTCTCCGTTGGGGATGCTGGGGGGGGGGCGCAAGCACGCTCTGGGTCTCCCACATAAGGAGGGACATTTCTTCTACTGCTCAGGTGGGCGGAAATCAGAAAAAAACCTGAAAACCAGGTTGCCATACATACAGGAAATTCCAGACACCTCTTAAAATTCAACCCCCCCCCCCCCCCCGGATGCCATTTTAGGCATCCGATTTCCTTGCATGTTCAGAATTTTTCAGACGTGTGGCAAGCTTTGCCTGATTTAGGTGGGGCTAATTTTGGCTTTGTGAGGGAAACTAAATGAAGACTCCCTTTTCTTTTTTGATCAAATTCAGATTACTCTTCTTTTTTTGGCAGGGCCAAAATGTGGAATTATATGTGGAGGTGTGGGTGGTACCATTCTGGTGTTGGTACCTTTGATCTACCTTTTAGTCAAGAAAGGTGAGTGCTGGTAACCTGAAGCAATGATAATCTATGAAAAGGATTGATTTTTCGCAAATCTGATAATTGTGTATGGGTGAGGAAGAAATTCTGTTCCCATTTAAAGTGACCTTACCTAATTCACACTTACAGGAACAACATGAGAACTGAAACTTAGCTTTCCTTCAAAACACACACTTGCAATGCAAGTCTTCAACTAAAAATGTCCTTACTTTCTATGTGTGTGTGTGTGTGTGTGCCCAGCCATTACAAAAACACCCCCAAACAGCAATTTTTTAATTGACTTGCACTGCCTTTTGGAAATTCCACCCAGACGTCAATTCTGCCTCTGAAATCCCAGTAATGTTCGGGGAAATCCAGACATATGTCAGCCCTAATTTATAACAGCTTCTTTGCCTCTCTTCTTTTTTGTTTTAGTGCTGTGTCTTCAGAAATCTTCAAGGCAGGACAGAGCCAATACTGAGCACATTCCTTATGATTATGTGTAAGATTTTCATTTCTTCATTCTCTTTATTTTTATGCCGCTTTTCCAAAAACACGATGATAATAGCATAGCAAAATAATCTTTTTTCATGCACTTTTTCTTTGTTCAGCTCTATTGTTGAGAATGTATGGGGATTTTTGTTTCTTCATTTTTTACACTTTCTCCTAAGCTGTTTTCCAGCAAGGTCCCTGCATCTCCCCACTGCCACTGTTGGACAAATAGCAGCATGAGAGAGCGATTTAGATAAGAGACATGGTACAAGGGAAGAAAATACATGAATGAACTAACAGACCATGCCATTACCGAGGAGGCAGGCTTAGTCGTTGTTTGAGGACTATCCCTGCCTCCAGGTCTGGTCCTGACTGGAAGGATACTGGAATCAGCAAGGGAAACCTACATGACCTGAAAGTGTTGCTGTGCAATGCCAAGTCAATGATGAATAAAACCACTGCCATCCATGACTTGATTGTGGATGGAGGATTTGACCTGACATGTGTGACAGAGACCTGGTTGGATAAAGCAGATGGGCCTGTCCTTGCCACTGCTTGTCCACCAGGTTTCTCTTATGCACAGCAACCCAGGTTATGTGGGCGGGGAGGGGGGGTTGAAGTGATTTTTAGGACGTCACTAGTCTGCACCAGGCGTCCTATTGGGAAGATCCAGTTTTCTGAGTGCATGTTCTGGATATGAATGTGCATGGCCAACTATCTCCCAGTCTCAAATCTACCATTCTTGGGCAAGGTGATTGAGCGGGTGGTTGCTGAGCAATTCCAAGCACGCCTGGAGGATGCGGACCATTTAGATCCCTTCCAATCGGGATTCAGGCCTCACCATGGGACTGAAACTGCCTTGGTCACTCTGGTTGATGATCTCCGGTGGGCTAGGGACAAAGGTGAGAGCTGTTTCCTAGTTCTGCTGGATCTCTCAGCAGCCTTTGACACCATCGGCTATAACATCCTTCTGGACCATCTAGAGGGGCTGGGAGCTGGGGGCCTTGTTATACGGTGGTTCCGCTCCTTCCTCCTGGGCCGTGTTCAGAAAGTGGTGTTGGGAGATGAGTGTTCAGACCCCTGGGCTCTCACTTATGGGGTGCCTCAGGGTTCCGTCCTCTCCCCTATGCTTTTTAATATCTATATGAAGCTGCTGGGAGAGATCATCAGGGGGTTTGGGCTGGGTGTCATCTGCATACTGATGAACACCCAGCTCTACCTCTCCTTTAAATCAGAACCAGTGAAGGCGGTGAAGGTCCTGTGTGAGTGCCTGGAGGCGGTTGGAGGATGGATGGCGGCTAACAGATTGAGGTTGAATCCTGACAAGACAGAAGTACTGGTTTTGGGGGACAGGGGGTGGGTGGTTGTATGGGATTCCCTGGTCCTGAATGGGGTAACTGTGCCCCTGAAGGACCAGGTGTGCAGTCTGGGAGTCATTTTGGACTCACAGCTGTCCATGGAGGTGCAGGTTAATTCTGTGTCGAGGGCGGCTGTCTACCAGCTCCACCTGGTACGCAGGCTAAGACCCTACCTGCCCGCAGACTGTCTCGCCAGAGTGGTGCATGCTCTAGTCGTCTCCTGCTTGGACTACTGCAATGCGCTCTACGTGGGGCTACCTTTGAAGGTGACCTGGAAACTGCAATTAATCCAGAATGCGGCAGCTAGACTGGTGACTGGGAGTTGCCGCTGGGACCACAAAACACTGGTCCTGAGAGATCTGCATTGGCTCCCAGTATGTTTCCGAGCACAATTCAAAGTGTTGGTGCTGACCTTTAAAGCCCTAAACGGCCTCGGTCCTGTATACCTAAAGTGCACCCCCATTGTTCAGTCCGGACATTGAGATCCAGCGCCAAGGGCCTTCTGGCAGTTCCCTCATTGCGAGAAGTGAGGTTACAGGGAGCCAGACGGAGGGCCTTCTCGGTAGTGGCGCCCACCCTGTGGAACACCCTCCCTTCAGATGCGAAGGAAATAAGCAGCTATCCTATCTTTAAAAGACATCTGAAGGCAGCCCTGTTCAGGGAAGTTTTTAATATTTAAAGCTGTATTGTTTTTAACACTCGATTGGGAGCTGCCCAGGGTAGCTGGGGAAACTCAGCCAGATGGGTGGGGTATAAATAATAATAATAATAATAATAATAATAATATTACAAGAACCTTCTGCTGTTGCCTAAACAATTCTGCTGTTGCTTCTGCTCTTATCAGATTTAAAGATTCATGTGACTAAACCAAGCTTAAAAATTCAGATCTCCTGCATTTGTATCATTCATGGTTGTGTGAAGGGATGCAGATCTCATCCTTCTCAGAAAAGGCTTTCTACCTACAGAACCAGTAAATATGCAGCATCACAAATGCATTTGTCTCTTGTTTTTCTTAGGGAAGGAACTGCAGTCAAGGACAACAGCAGAAACCTGGCCTCTGAAGAAGTTCAATGTAAGATAATTCTTTTCTCCCTTTTCACTGAGGGTCATGACAACCACAAAGTCTAGAACACAATCAGAGGATCTGCAGAATGTTTAGCAGCTTTATATTTTTTGGTCTGAATAGTTAAGTTTGCAGACTTTGCAACTGTGGAAAAATGCTCTAAAACCGAGTATATACATGTTTCTGCTGAAAAACTAGGAAGAGAGTTATGCGCTTCACTTAATCATGTGACTGTAATGTGTGTTTGAAATATCTAAAATGAATGATTAACAACTTTGAATTCAGGTGTAACTTTTTAGTATTGCTATACAATCCCCTGGAGGTTTCTGTGTGAAAGGCAGAATTTAGTTTTAGAATACAAATATTATGTTCTGGAACATGAAAACCACAAAATTAATTAAGTTTTTAAAAATCCTTTTCAAATCCAAAATCCAAACCTAATGGAAGGTACAATGGTTTTATTTTGTTATGCAGCTGCATTCCAATGAGCTCAGATGTAAACCCTTATGTCTCCAGGAGAAACTAGATTTTTCTGCAGTTATTAGTAAATCAGTGAAGCTTCTGGTTCAGGCCTGCCTACAACAATTGTAACACATTATTTGGTAGAATGGGCTTATTTATAGAAGTTGTGGGCTGTGGGAGAGAATGCTCTCACTGTGGTTCCTCACCCACAAGACAGATTGAACAAGCATGATGCCCACATAGCTGTTTTGGAAGACTTCTCTCAATGTAGCCTTACCAGAACAGCTGATTTTGAATGTGATACTCATTTCAAGAGAACTATTTTTGAAGGCCTATATTATACAACTGTTTCTGTTGCCTCCCTGACCTTTTAGTCAGATTCATTCTCAGGATAGCTCAGCTGTCCAGACACTGATGGATTATAACTCTCATCAGACTCAGCCAAAATGTCTGTCCTGACCCTCACTTTCAGATGAAGAACTCAAACTTTCTGTTTCTGTCAAACCCTTTAATGCACAGACCTGGGTGGTACCCAGGCAAAGCAAGAGTGAAGGTACAACAGTTGAATTGTATGGCTAAGAGTGGGCTGAGACATTGATCCAAGGAGCTACACACACCCTGCCTCTTTCTTTTTGAAGAGTAGGGCATAAACAAGTCTTGACATAGCAAACGAGAGGTGTTTCTGCTCTGGAAAAGCAAATTGGGAAAGCAAATTGGCAAATTGGTGAGTGAATGGGGCCTGTGAGGTGTGTTTGTGTCAGTGCTGGCATTTCTGTGGTCACTCAGTATCTGATTGATTTTCAGACATCTTTCCCTGGAGAAACTCAATACTAGCAGGACTAATAGGAGGTGTCAGTGATGGCAATGACCTTGAGGAGCTGCATGGGCATTGTTGTCTTTGAAGCAAATGATTGCTTCAAGAAAGAGCCTAATGATCAGGGATGAACCACTCCTAAAAGGTTGATACATGTTACGATTGTACGCAGAAGTACACATACTTATACACATCCTTGAAATTTTACTGTGTGACTAAACTAACTGTGAATTTGTCTTCAGATGCCAAACTTACAGGACTCCTCCAAACAGCGGTGAGTAAAACATCTCAGCCAAATCTGGGATTTATATAGTGCATTACCCAGGGCTGTTCAGGGGTAGGGGGCTGCTCAGTACACTTGCCCCAGGACTCAGAGGACTAAGCTAGCTAGGGGGTGGGGGAGGCGGGGTGTCAGGGGTCTGCTGGACTTACACTGTCTTAGTGCAGTAGACCTTATTCAATTCTGTCTCTGTTTAGTTTACCCAGGGCTGTTCAGGGGTAGGGGGCTGTCTGGTATACTTGCTCCAGGACTCGGAGGGCTAAGCTAGCTGGGGGACCCTGCCAGGGACCTGCTGGACTTACACTGTCATGCCAAAAACTTTATTCTAACAAAACTCCCTCCCTGGTCCTCAGACAAGCTCTGCATTGGCCTGGTATTACCCAAGGAAGTGGACTATTGTAGTTTGCCCCACTCACCCCCCCTCTGGGTTCACCAATGTACCAAGGACCCTGGAATACTGTGTAAAACTACAAATATATTCCAGATATTCTTTGGGTAGGTTAACAGTTTTTTCTTGCCATAACAACAATTGGCCCCAAATTACTTCTGCCAAACAGCCAATATCAGTAGGTAACTGTTATTTTTTTGTTTTTCAATTTCCAAGCGATCACCATCCCGAAATACAGAAACAACAGCCTATGCAACTATTACTCCATTGTACATGCAACCTGCCTGTGAGACCTCCAACATTTCACATGCCGATGCAGCATCCTCACAATGCATGACAATTTATGGGAATTGATAATATGGAAGAAGTTTGAAAGTGCTAGAATTGGAGGAATTTGGAAGCTTGACAGGCCCCAGAAGATCTGAGAAGATTTTCATCCGATTTTCTGTTTATTTTATTTACTCTTTCCTGCCTCTAACCACGCAAGGATCCTTTATGTGTTTTCCTACTGTTATATGCACTTAACCTTCAAATTCTACCATATCCTCATGGTTGTGTCTGATTGCAATTTCATTGGTAATTGTTAAGTTGTGGGTGAACATATCAGACGACACAGCGATTCTTGTTTATTCACAGGCCAGAACAGAACTGAACTGAAGGGTTCAGCCTGCTTATATAGAGCTCCAGTACAAAGTAACTGTAACAACTTTCTGTAACTATCCAATCACTGAACGTCACTTTCAAACCCTTATTTGCATATGTGGACCTGAGTGAAAACTATCTACAGTATCCCCCTGCTGGCCCAGGGTGAAAACTTCAGTACATAACAGTAATGTCAAACATTAAATGATGTAACCACAGGTATGATGGAATTATGAAAGGGATGTTCATTCTGTTGTGTTAGTAATGGTACACTTGTCTGTTCAACACAAAAAATGGTACACTTGTCTGTTCAACACAATAAAATGGTACACTTGTCTGTTCAACACAATAAAATGCCTGGGAATTCTGCTTGCTGACATCCTAGGCCTATAAATATGGATATCATAGAAAGCATAGAAATCATGGCAAATGTATTTTGCCTATTGGTTTGTTATATAGGAAGATGAAGTAATCAATCTCTCCTTCACACATGAGAATGTTGGAGATTATCTTATATTCTAAATTAGCAGTGCGGTGGAAGCCCAGGATCTGTCCGGATAAGAGAGTTTAGAGAGCCCTCAGCAGTTGCGCCTGCCCTGTGCAACACCCTCCCATCAGATGTCAAGGAAATAAACAACTATCTGACTTTTAGAAGACATTTGAAGGCAGCCCTGTATAGGGAAGTTTTAAATGTTTGATGTCATGTTGTGTTTTAATTTGTTGGAAGCCACCCAGAGTGGCTGGGGTAACTCAGTTAGATGGGTGGCATATAAATATATTATAATTATAATTATTATTGTTATTAGATTTTCCCAGCTGAGTCAGGGGCTGAGCCAGGGCAATGCTGGTTAAGATCCGTGTTCTGGCTGAGCTAGAGATATATATCAGCATAAATCCCTACTGGTGAAACATAAGTCAGTGTAAGTGTAACAAGAGGGTGGTAGGGACATGATGGGGCAAGGAGAGGTGTGCACTTATTCCAAATGCAATCTAGCATGATCATGTGACTTAGGGCCTAATTCTCAAAACCTGGGCCCACACTCACCTGCCAGTTCAGGGATAGGGGTTACAGACAACAGCCCCTCCCCACCACACCCCCAGCCTAACTGCTTTACTGCTGTTTATGTGTGAACAGTTTCTGGTAGTCATCCCACTGTAATTCTCCCTAAAGGATACTTTATAGTGTTTGGGGTTCAAGAGGCTGATTTGACAGCCTCATGGTCCTGGAAGCCAATGAATAGTCTCAGTTCTTATTTCATGTTTTATCTAAAATATATCCACTTCTGCATACCTGGGAGGTCCCAGAGTGCGCTGAAGCCCCTACCATAAATGTGGGTGCCCCTGTTTCACTTTCAAATGTGTAGACTCATGAAGTTTGAAATTCAAATACAAAACAACAACAATGATAATACTTTAACAAGCCGAGTAGGAAATGAGTCCATTCTTAATCTCATATAAAGTGGTTCTAGTAATATTTATACACATACACACCAACAATATCCAATAAGTCCACAGGTCACATATATATTGTAGCTGCCCATAGTAAATCTTACATAAGCACATATCTGGATTTCACCAGCTGTTTAGCTGAAAGCCTTGTTAGTTACTGGGTGCGCTGCATGTCATGTTACCATTGAGCAAAGGTGAAGAAAATAAAAGTTCTGGAGGAAACTTTGACAGCCATGTATCTGAAAGCTGGACAGTGAAAGGGGGAGTTACTGGAAAGTCTTACACCACAACAAAAGACTGTGTGTTTAGAAGCAGAGATTTAAATATACTGGTAAGCAATAAGAGAGTGGCACAGTTAAATCCATCATATCGATTTAAATCAACCTTCTCAAACTTGATACCCTTCAGAAGATGTTGAACCCTGAATTCTAACCAGCGGAGAGAGCCAATAGGCTTCTCCACAAGCAGGAGACTACTGTTAGAGGTATCCATCAGTGGATCTCATTGGGGGCAGTGGAGACATCCTGCAAAGCCACCGCTTACCAGTTCAAGGGCTCAGGTGCTGTTCTACCTTGCAAGCAGCTAGTACACCTTGGACTGTGCCCAGATTTCCATTGTACCTGCTCTAAAGAACCCTTTGGTGGTGGCACAATGAGACATAGCTCCAGGAAGAAAGCCCATGAGAACTTGACATTGTGTGCTCTTGACAGATGTCATTTCTCAATCTCAGGATCTAAGAGTAAATGTAGTTGTGTACATCACATGTCTGTAGATGTGACATGAAGGCTGCCAACATTAACCCGGTCACATGGGAATCCCTTGCAGATGACCGCAGTGCCTAGAGTCAGACAGTCAGGTTGTACATCCACAGCAGTGACCAGAGGAGGAATAACTGCTAAGAGGAGCACAGAGAGAATAAACACCATAGAGCCTCTACAGCAGCACAACCACATGAAAAACATTTGTCCCTGGTATCAGTTTCCACAGCCACAGCAGGCGCTGTAACTTGCCAACAGTTTGACTTCACCATTGAAAGTGCACTCTTCCATGTGGATGCCAATCACATTAAATTATTGAGAAGAAAGAAACCATAGCTGAGCAGAAGTAGATTTGTAGCAAGCAAGGCAATAAACAGGGCTAAGCAGCACATTCACTGCATAAATTCAGGTTGCCTGATCTTTCGTGATTTCGAATGAATGAGCTCTGTGCTTGCATACGCTGCTGAATCTCCTCCTTTAACGTCTAGTAGCATAAAGAAATCAAGGAAAAGAGGGCATCAGTTTGCATGTTCTGATTTATACATCACATATGGGGAAGTGGGGCAGATTGATACAGAAAGATTCAATCTTATATGTACCAAAATAAGTCAAATTTTGGCTTGATGCATGGCATAACTAATCAATATTATAAGAACAATCAAAAGAACCATTAAAGTTAGAAGATAATAAGAATATGATGACTTTAGTAAAAATGGATTTTGTATCATTCTGTCCCACCTACAGGGTACTTTGATACATTGGACAGGGCACTTTGATACGAAGCGTAAATTGTGTGAGAATGGTAATTATTTGCAAAACTGTAATGAAAAAACAATTTTTATTGTGAGAGATCACAATCAGCCTTATAATTTGTTACTTAAAATCTAAATTACAGTGGTACCTTGGTGTGAGTCTGCCTCGTCGAGCATCCATTTCGTCGAACATCCGCGGCAAACCCAGAAGTACCAGAATGGTTACTTCCGGGTTTGCTGCTCATGCATGCGCAGAAGGGCTAAATCATGCTTTGTCATGGGTCCTTTTCAGCTCGCAGCCGGGGCGCCAGAACGGATCCCGGACGCAACACAAGTTACAACTGTAGGTATCCAATCTAACAGTGTTTCATACATATCATAGACTTTATGGCAAGTTTTCTTAACAAAACATCAAAACTTATATTAATCTTTCCTCAAACACTTATCCATTAATATATTTTTTGGAAAAACTTAAAAAGTTTAAGAACTCACATTAGATAGTCAAAAAATAGTAATTTAAACAAAATGTTTATAAAAAATAAGATAATTACTTAACATTTAGCTTCACTTGCACATTATATCCACTTAAGTCAATAGAAAAAAGTATAAAGAGATGATGTTCGAGATGTTTGGGAAATTTGGTTTGGCAATGGCAAACATCCTTGAAATCAACGCTTGCCTTATCTTCTACAATGAGGAAGACAAACATACAAGATCCTGGTCTTTTCCTGAGAGATGACACTTGATAATAGGTCATATTATATTTAGAAATGACTTTGGCCACGTATAAACAACATTTTTTTCTTTTCAAATTTAATGAGTTTAGAGATTTCATGCAAACTTGTATATTGGGGCACTATTGTACACTAGTGGGACACTTTTATATGTGTCAGTGTGCCGCCTTAGTGTATCAAAGTGCCCCAGTGGACATTTTCTAAAAACCCTAACAATTATTAATAAAACCACTGAACTTATTTAAAAATCATGTGTAATCCTGATTACTGAGTGGAATAACTTATCCTTGGTATTTTAAAATCTTAACTAAATGATGTAAAACAGTGTTGGAACACTTTTACATTTCACATAATTTTTTAGTTGGCCTTGCTATAAACACACCTACTCGTCAAACGCCAACGCCTAGCTGGTGGGCGGTGCGGTCGCAACTGTTGTACTCATACATGTATAGACACATTTTAGTGATGTTGTGACACAGATAACATTCCTCGATATTGAAATATTGTTGATGTATCAATGTGCCCCACTTTCCCCTATAGATGTAAATATAGAAATAATTGCTATATTTTAAATAGAATTTCAGCACAGCTCATCATAGAACGGAAGTCTGTGACCAGGAGACTTGTGTGACAGCTCAGACTGTTGTCCTGAGGCTAATTGTTGCTGCAGTACTTCAACATCTCTGCTCTCCCTTCTTAAGGTTATCTTTAAACCAGACTTGGGGTAGAGAGCCGTTCATATAGGACTGTCCTTTCAAATGAAGCCCTGTCATCACTGCATTAGCTCTACAAGTATCGGTGGAGCTAAGTGTTTGCATGGGACACTCCTCTATCCTTTGGAGGCAGGTGCTGAATGTCACAGGGCCATTAACCGTAGAGCAAATTGTTGGCAGTTACTTATCTTGATGCAGAGCAGGAAAATGAAAGTAAATAATTTCCATAACACAGGTCCACCTGAAGCGGGAGCAAGGTACAGGAACTGACGAACAAATCTCACAGTTTGCTACAAGGTAAGAAAAATATTTCCATAATTACATTTAATTTTTTTAGTTATTGGAATGTGTTTGTTTAATGATGAATTGGTGGTGAGGTGAAAGGAGAGAAGATTTTCCTTTGCTTCCATTCAGGATATATAGGATTAGTTTATCTTCGTGTAGAAACTTTCAAGTCACATTTGTAAATATACTTATGATAATAAATTTCAGGGGCTTCCATGCAAAATGTAAGTTTACAAACATAAATGTGTGTGTGTGTTTGAAAGAAGAATGAAAGTGACTTTCTCCTTTCTGCAGAGATCCTTCCTAGCCACACAAGCCTGAATACTGGTCATTGCTTCTTTCATTTGTAATGCACATGAAATGGCTGCTTCTCTGCCACTCCCATTTGACACTGGCAAGTGATATTTATCCCTTGGCACACAGAGTTAGCTCTGCCATGGGACGTCTCAGACTTTTTTCCACCACGTTCCTGGTCTTCTGAGTCTGGGATGTCATTGACCATCTCTCAACTTGAAGGGTTTGTCTTGCTTTTCAAGCTCTTCAGTTAAATATGGATCTCCCATATAGTCATTCATTTCAGTACATATGTATAACCAGCCATTTCTAGACTCTTTCTACAAAACCTGTTTTTCACTTCAGAGGATGCAGTTTCCCATTATGGGAATATTTCTTATAGCTCAATATGTTGTGTTGTGAAAAGCTCTGTATCAACATTTACATGAGGAAAGTGGATTAGTGAGTGGTGTAGGACAGAAAGAGCAGTAACTGTGTGACATGCATACATGGTGCTGCACAACACAATTTACCTGCAACTTTTAAAATTTAGTATTGTGGTTTAACAATATTGGAGCAGTATATTCGATTATCTGAAATGCTGACAAGATGTGTGAGGGTGTTGGAAACATAATCTGTTTACTTGCAATAGAGACAGAGTAGATAGCTTATATATATATATATATATATATATATATATATATGCAATACATTTTTTTTATCAGATCTAAACTGAAATAGGGTAAGAACATAAAATGTATTATATAAAAACCAAAGTAAAATCCTATACATGCCTCATTTTCAGATAAGCATGCCTATAGAAAACAGCTTTAGTTGACACATACATTCTGCTAGTGTGGTGAAATAAAGGTAAAGGTAAAGGTAAAGGTAAAGGGACCCCTGCCTGTTAGGTCCAGTTGCGGATGACTCTGGGGTTGCGGCGCTCATCTCGCTTTACAGTACTGGCCAAGGGAGCCGGAGTACAGCTTCTGGGTCATGTGGCCAGCATGACTAAGCTGCTTCTGGGAAAACCAGAGCAGCGCACAGAAACGCCATTTACCTTCCCGCCGAAGCGGTACCTATTTATCTATTTGCACTTGATGTGCTTTGAAACTGCTAGGTTGGCAGGAGCTGGGACCGAGCAACGGGAGCTCACCCCGTCACAGGGATTCGAACCGCCAACCTTCTGATCGGCAAGCTCTAGGCTCTGTGGTTTAGAAATACACAGCTATAATTCCCTTTATTTTATTTAAAATAATAATAAATAAAGACAAAAGGGGACACTGTAGTGAATGTATGATTTATAAGTAGCAATCTCGTTTCAACTTCCTTCCAACTCTACAGGAAAGTGAAAAAAGACTTACCAGTATCATTGCCACTTTATTTGTTTACCATTTCCCCACATAATTTGTGTTCAAAGAAATAAACATCAAATGCATGACCAAAAAAATCACTAAATATATTAACCCATAAAAGCAAGTGAGCCCAGGCCAGAGAGTCCATATCATTGACTTGACAGAATCATTGAGGCAGCCCCTCCCCCAGTGTCCCTAGGGCTACCGTCTTCCTTGAGGAAAATCAGAAACTGGGATGCCCAGGCTAGGGAGCATGGCAAATCAGCTCCTGATAGGTGGCCTGAGAAAACTACTGGAACAGCCCTCATTCACCTTCTCTGGGGCTATTAAAGTGCCATCTGCCTTGAGGGATGGCAAGGAAACCGAGGCCAAGATCAAATGCCATAAGTTGTCAGTCAACCTGAGAGGTCTCTGTCACTACATTTTTGATCTACTATTTTAAAATTGTAAACGACCTCAAGTGCATTGACTGAAAAGTGGTGTGAAATAAATACAATAAATAGATAAATAAAGTAAGTTCAAATTAAGATAATTGGAATAACAAAAATACATCATAATAGAAAAATAAACTTCAAAAATAGCTTGGCTACGAGGAAGACAAAACACTGTATTGAATACCTTTAGCTTGTTTGGAGGTTCTAGCAGGGGAGCACAGCTATCGTATACCCTTGACCGAAGAACGGTACACTCCTTCTATCTGGGATGGTCGTCCTCTTCCACCGAGTGCGCAGCTTCAGGAGGGACGCACATGGAGCGGTGAGGGAGGAAGGGGACACCCGCCTAGCCAGCCAGATCAGCCGAATCAACCCTGGCGATCAATGGGGTGACAGATGTCGCAGCCAGATCGCCCTCCGCTTCTGGCAGCACTCTTTACAGTAGTAAATAACTCAGGTAAGGTACCATATAGCTGGAAACATGCTATAGTAGTTCCAATCTTTAAGAGAGGCCACCCAAATGTACCTTCCAATTATAGGCCTATTAGCCTGCTCTCAATAATTGGGAAGCTGTATGCCCTTTTCCTCAGTAGCAAACTTACAACTTTTCTAAATGAACATGATATACTATCTGAAGCCCAGGCAGCTTTTCGTGAGAACCATTCAACAGCAGACCACTGTCTAATGCTGTCCTTCCTAGCTGAGAAGTATACCAGACCTCTACAGGGTAAACTCTTCATGGCCTTTATGGATCTGAAATCAGCATTTGACTCCATCCCGAGACCCCGGCTATGGTCCAAATTGAGTCTGATTTTGCAGGACAAACGACTTCTCTCTCTTATAAAAGCCCTGTACAATGGAACCAAACTGCAGGTCTGATGCGGTCGACAGGGACAGCTATCGAACAGCATCGAGATGACTAGGGGGGTGAGACAGGGTTGTATTTTGGCCCCCACATTGTTTTGTCTATTCTTAAATGACCTAGAAGAGAACTTAATGGACCCAGATGGACATATTCCAAAAACAGAAATGAGAAGGACCCCTTTGTTGTTGTATGCTGATGACGCAGCCATCATCTCGCGTTCCAGACCGGGTTTGAATTATCTGTTGCGGAAATTTTCTGATTACTGTTCTGGAAATAGTTTATCCATTAATTATGAAAAATCTAAAATTTTAGTCTTCGAAAGAAGATTCTCCCAGTCTAAATGGGTGCTGGATGGCCATATCCTTGAACAGGTAAAATACTTCAGTTACCTAGGGCTCACATTCCATCATACAGGATCTTGGAAGCACCATTGGCAAACCTCCCTTCAAAAGGCAGAGATTACAAAGCTAGCCATACATAGATTCTTCTTCACAAAGGGCGGCAAATATGTTCCAGCAGCCTTAAGGGTTTTCATGCAAAGCCCGTTTCCCAACTCCTGTATGCAGCAAATGTCTGGCATAATGGGGACCTGCCAAAGCTAGATGGCTTTCAGGCAAAATTTATACGATCTCTGCTGCAGGTACCTAACTGCGTCCCCAACTCCGTACTTCTGTTGGAAGCTGGTGAATGCCCAATTTCAGCTGGAGCGTGGTGGGCTGCCCTAAAACATTGGCTCAGGATTTCAGTGTTTAATTTAGGGAAGGGTCTGTACCAACATTTGACCAATGAGGAATTTGTCAGCAAATGGCAGAAAATCATGGCCAAAAAGCCACCTCTATTGGTCTGTCTCCCCCAACTGTATTACCTGGGTTATGAAGGCACCCAAAAGGTTTTAAAGCAAAGATTATGGGACAATGCACACAGTGACTTGCGATCTCGATCACACGCAGTCTGTAGTCCGCTGGCAGCAGGAGTTCAATATGGGTATGTCTTTGAGTTAACATCTTACATCAAAAACCTGACAGTACCTAACTATCAAAGGCTTTTCACTAAAGCCAGACTAAATGTCTTCCCCTCTGCAGTGCTGGATGGTAGGCTGAGAGGAGTTCCCTACCAGGACAGACTTTGCTCGTGTGCTCAAGACATCGATTCCATAAATCATATTTTATTGCATTGTGCAAAGTATGAGCAGGCCAGGGCTGAACTGATACTACCCTTGCTGGTGCCTTTCCCGGGAAAATCAGAGGCTCACTATGTCAGGTTCCTACTGGAAGACCGGACAAAAGCTAGAATGTTGGCAGTGGCAAAGTTTTTATTGGTGGTTGCAAGAACAAATGAGCCCTATATTCTAAACAAAATGATTAATTAACCTGGAGGTAGGCTGTATGAACTGTGTATTGATTTGTAATGTTTCGTTGGGTCTCTGGACCGTAATAAAGATTGTTGTTGTTGTATTGAATACGGTCCTCTGACCCATTTGCAAAAGAGGATACAGATTTGCATAATATATACCATTCCTGGTATATATAGCATAAATGAAGTTTTAACAAAGCCAAAGTACATCACATGAAGATTAATGTACAAAAATGCCTGTTGTTTTTTTTTTAATAGAGTAGACAGAACTGTTGACAGTAATTAATAAATGGTGACCAGTGGATCTTGCAATTTTATATTTTATTTCTTCCTTCCAACAACTGTACAGGTATAGTCCTATTCTTCAGATCTTTGACCCATGTGTTCTAGACAAGTTCTATGATACTTGGAGCAATGGAAAATTAATATGTAGTGTTCTTCTTGTGCAGCAAAAGGAACAGAGCCCACCATTGCCTTGGTGGACTATAAAGGCTGGGGGATTGGCCTCACCTGCAGCTCCAATGGTTGGTACCCAAAGCCCAAGGCTTTCTGGCTGGACAGTGAAGGGAAAGTCCGAAGTAAACAGTCAGACGCTACAATCACAGAGACCAAGGCAGGGAACTTCAGTGTTTCCAGTTCCGTTACAACAGAATCAGGAGTTGACCATGAAGTAAGTCTCTTGCAATATTATCAACGAACTTCTAGAGATGGAGAGTGAATCGAGAATCCTGATTTCTGGTGAGTAGGGGTGAAGCAAAAGTGCCAAGAGGTGAAATGCTTTCACTGTGTTTTCAGTACAAGTACTATAAGAAGAGAGAAGTTTGGGAAATTTATTCGATTTTGATGAGTCTGAAGTACGCCATGCTCTTTGTTTGAATGGATTATGCAGATTATCTACGGCTGTACAGTGGAACCTTGTATTACGTACTGCCCTCCTTACGAATGCTTTGGGTTACGAGCTCTGCTAACCCGGAAGTAGATTCCCATGTTGCGAACTTTTCCCCAGAATGTGTGCGGAAGTCGCACACTGGTGGTGTGGCAGCAGCGGTAGGCGCCATTAGCGAAAGCGCGCCTCATAGTAAGAACAGTTTCGGGTTAAAAACAGGACTCCGGAACGGATCAAGTTCATAACCGGAAGTAACACTGTAGTTCTGCTCAGCAGCATTTCATCAGTTATCATCTGGGGTAATGGCTGAAGTGTCTTCTGGCTTATATCCCATATCCACTATTCAGCAGAGAGGCAGGCAGGTCACAGCTGAAGTTCACCCGCTCGGCACAACTTCAGCTCAATCCCTCCCAAAATAGGAAGTTCAGGAGAGTTTGGGGCCATGAAAGTGAGTGGCAAAGGCAGACTCTGGTTAGGTTAGTTTTGCAACTTGAAATCTTCTTCAGGAGAAATATGTGGCTGTAACTGAGATTTTAATGTGTGTTTCAGGTGCCCTTTATCCTACCACTTTCCCTTGGCTAGGACCCTTCCTAATCATTCTGTTGCTTTCCATCTGCCTTCTTCTTTGTGTGAGATGTAAGTATTTTAAATCTGTCATTTTCTTCATTACATTTAACTGTAGATGTGAACTGTTACAGAAACCTTCTTTTTTTGTACCTATGTTTATAAAAATGAGTGGTGTGTTTTTGAATACAGAGAAGAAATACATACCAGTTAAATCAATACGTATTTACTACAGGCATTAATAGCTCCTTAAACTGCCTTAAAATGAGCATAGTTCAAAAGCTGCTTCAGGCAATCAGAGTCACTTCCCCAACAGAAAAATTTAGTGTGGTTTACATTTTAATGTGGATCTACCTGCTTTGGACATAGCAAATCAAGATGGAAACCAAAATGACAATTTATATTAGAGGAAAGTGTACCCCAAAAATACACATATTAGTGAAAATAATGCATCATATTAAAGGAAATTGCCTTCAAAAATGTGTGTATTACGAGAAATAAGGACTGAAATGTTGATGAATTTTCATGAAGAAAAAATGCAGAATCATGGCAAACTAAATTTAAGATTAAAAATGAAAAATGGAGAGAAACCAAAATTTGTAGATCTGCCCCCTCCATTTCCAGATGAATTAAAGGCAATAAATGATAAGTCTTGCAAAATCGTTCAGGTTTGAACATGTAAATCTAAATGACTTTCTCCATTTTGCCATCCAATGTGGTGGGAGGTGTGTGTGTGTTGGGCAGGGGACAGCTTGGGTCTGCTGGAACTTTGTGCATGCCCCAGAACTATGTGCCTAGTTTGGTTTTGTTCTGTGCAACAAATGCTGTGTCATTGCCAAGCAGCCATTTTTGGCCTTGACATAGTGATATTGTCATAACCTGCTGAGGAGAAATGGCAGCTAGTAGTGCTCTCTGTCTCTATAAATCGGAAAAGAAATGTAATTCTTTCTTTTTTTCTACCCCCCCCCCCTTTTGCAGCTGCATTAATGCTAAGAAATGGTAAGTCTTGCAAAATCGTTCAGTTTTTGAACATGCGGAATCTAAGTGACTTTCTCCATTTCGCCATCCTATGTATTTGGGTGGGGGGGGAGGGTTACTGAGCAGCTGAAGAGAAATGGCACCTAGTAGTGCTCTCTGTCTCTATAAATCAGAAAAGAAACATACCGTATTTTTCGCTCTATAAGACGCACCAGACCATAAGACACACCTAGTTTTTGGAAGAGGAAAACTAGAAAAAAAATATTCTGAATCCCAGATGCCAGAACAGCAAGAGGGATCGCTACGTAGCGAAAGCAGTGATCCCTCTTGCTGTTCTGTCTTCTGGGATCGCTGCGCAGCCTGCATTCGCTCCATAAAAACACACGCATTTCGCCTTACATTTTAGGAGGGGAAAAGTGAGTCTTATAGAGCAAAAAATACGGTAATTCTTTCTTTTCTCTCTCCCCGCCACTTTTGCAGATGAATTAAAAGCAGAGACTGGTAAGTCTTGCAAAATCTTTCAGTTTTTGAACATGCAGAATCCTAGTGGCTTCCTCCATTTTGCCATCCTCTGTATGTTTGCTGAGCAGCTTGGGTCTGCCCCAGAACCATATCATACCCTTTAACATTTCTCTGATGAAAACAGGGGCATCATGTGTCTAGATTGGTTTTGATCTGTGCAATGAATGTTGTGTCATTGCCAAATAACCATACTTGGTCTTGACACTGCAGCTAGTAGGGCTCCCTGTCTCTTTAAATTGGAAAAGAGAATGGAGGAGCTTTTGACACCAAAGACTTAAGAAAAAAATCACCGATGTAAGCAATGCACACACTTAAAATATTTTCCCTTTACCCTCTTCCCCTCCATTTTGACTCAACCTGGACCAAAGGTTGCTTTCCTCTGATGGATGGAAGGGGTATTATATTTATTTATTATAAGATGCATATCCTATAGAGGTATGAAAGCATCTTACAACAATAAAATATACAATATGCAAATTTTAAAACATAAATTAAACATTTGACAGAAAAAGACTTCCGTCAGTGTAAGGGGTCCTTTGTATACAAGTCTTTGTTGCTAATTCTATATAACGGGATAAGCGAAGACATTACAAACTGATTTTTTTGGAATTTGATTTTCTATTTTAATTTGAATGAGGTTCTTCATTTGTAAGCCATGCAAATTTTCTTTTGCAGAAACCTTGAAGATTGAAAACGGCAAGTAGTCTAACATTTTGGATAAGACTCTCCTCCTGCAAAGAGGGGAGGGGTTGTGGGAGGGAGCCGATCTCCGCCTCAAGCAAGGGCGTTAGCCCCTGCCACTCACTCACCTGGCTGGTGCGCCACGCCCATGGGCAAGAGCCCAACCAGGTGGCTTGGAAGGGGCGTGGACGGCAGCTTAACTTGCTGCTGCGCCAGCCACGCGGCCTTACTTTTCGCTGTCCCGTCGTGAGTCACCCACCCTCCACTCCCTTAGAGCTCAGGGTTTTAGTTTTTCTCTTGGCCTTGCTATGGACCTTAGGTTGCTCGCTCAGGTTGTCCAGGGGCCCTGGTAGGAATTTTTCCATTTGGCATTAGGCTTTGTGGTTTTTTCGCCTACCGTGTAGCAACCGTCACAACTTTCGTGGTATTGGTGGGTAGGTTAGGCATTGGAATAATGTGTTTGTGGTGTGTGGAAGGGCTAGGTGTGGCCATCGCCTACGCCTTCAATTTTTGGGTATTCCGTTAAAGGAATCCGGCGGTCGTGGATCTTGTCCGATGCCTGTGTGGCGGGGGGCCATGGCACGACCCTCGGTGACATCAGGGGAGAGCTTATAGTTGGATTAGCATCAACAGGCTCCACCTACTGGTGAATAAACCCCCTTTTAGACTCACCCCTCTCCGAGTGGGTGGAGTCAACTGACGTGAACCAATGCCTAAGCCAATACCTTTTCACTTGCTGTAATCAATAAAGTTGTGGCCTTTTCTTGCCCATTAACCTTATATTACGTGTCCGTGTGTCTTCATTCCACTAAGTGGGGATCGGGTCCTCGAACCACAATGTGTATATGTGTTGCGAAAATAAATATTCCGGAATCATAAAAAATACCACACATGCCACAACCACTTCATTCCCCTGTTTTGTTTGCACTTAGTCTAGGAATTAACCAAAAAGGGTGTGCTCCCAAAGAGGAGACACACTTCAAGCTTTTGTATTATCAAATTTTCATCAGTTTTGGACATAAGGGATTTGAGCAGTTCCTAAATTTCAATTTGTATCTGTGCAGAGTTTTGAAAAAGCTGTCAGTGCTGCATTTTCCTCATCTTAGAAATATATAATATTATGCTATATTGTTGTGCCAGAGATGTGTAGATACTAACTTATGCTTTTAGAACTGATTTCAAACAGTATGTTCTAAGCATGGCTAAATCTGGATCCAACCCATGGTGTTGATGTGAAGTATGAATAGGTTTATTTACCCTTATGTATACTGCCTTAGGATCCATGGAAGTGTAGAGAAGAAATATTTTAACTGAGCAAAAAAATAAATTGTGCTTGTTTTGTAGGTTGTAGAATGAGTAAAAGTCAGTGCGTTTTTCTGGGGGGGTCTCAGGGGTACTACATTTGGTGAATCTTTGTACTTTTGTCAGTTTTCTGTATTTACTTTCCCTGACCTAAACTATAGAAAGGTGATTTTCTTGAGTAAAATGAGAGTACCACTAAACATTTTTTTAGAAAAAAAGCACTGACAAAAGTGCCCATCACATTCTTGCCAATGAAACCTTTATGTTCATTCTTTTATTCACAGAATTCTTAGATGCCTGCTTTTACAGAGGTGAGGAGGATGCAAAATCATGTGCAGAATGGATAGTGGATATTGGGCTTCTTCAAATCACCCTACAATGGGTAGCTCAACCTGTGTACTGCCAGATGGTGCTAGACTGCAAATCCCATCATCCCTTGCTATTGGTCATACTGTTTGGGGCTGATGGGAGTTGTAGTCCATATCCACACCTACTGGACTAGTTTACTTATCTAATACTGTTTGGCTTAAGAAAAGCATGGACATTTTTAAATGCACATTTTGAGGGGAAACACTTTATACAATGTGTTTCAATAGGTATACTGGGAAGGGTAGATCAATGTGGAAATGGACTGACAGGTAAGCACATGCAAAAGTGAGGATGACCATCATTAATGTGACCAGAATGTGCTTAGCACATTAAACATGTTGCAGATGGCTAAAGCGTAAGGAGCTATGCTGAGGAATATAGAAGAATCACATTGTTGTAGAGAGAGGGTGAATCATGCAATGCCGAAAGCTTGGATAGAACTTTGTATTATTCATCATATCATAGAATCATAGAAATGTAGAGTGACAAGGGACCCTGAGGATCAGCTAGTCGAACTCTTTGCAAGGCAGGAATATTCAGCTGCCCAGCAGACAGATGAGAGTGTGGTTCACAGACGGGTGACTTAAAAGAGAGATGCCCAGAGACCGCCTTACTTAATTTATATGCTTCATTTAAGTCTGTGCCTTTGAATCAAGGCCTTTCTTTTTGTTGCAGTTGATGTGAGCTTGGACCCCAGGACAGCTCACCCAGAGCTAATATATTTTCCATAATATGTCACAATGCCATGTAGCAGCAGATGAGTGTGTAACCCACAAAGGAATGCTGGTGTCCTCAAAGAGTTACATAAAGCAACCCTCCAGTCTGTGCATTTTGAGTTCAGCCCTTTCATTTCCTTTGCAGCTGATGTGGTCTTGGACCCCAGGACAGCTCACCCAAAGCTAGAAGTGTCCAAAGATGGCAAAAGTGTTTGGAACACAGGAAATGTTTCTAAGGTTTCTGACTGAGAGGAGCGGTTTGACTCCCACACGTTCATTCTGGCAGAATGTGGATATTCAGAAGGCAAACATTACTGGGAGGTGGAGATTGGTCAGAAGAAAACCTGGGAATTGGGAGTTGCCTCTGCAACTGCTTCTAGAAAGGGGGAGATCACCCTGTCTCCTGAGAATGGCTACTGGGTCATGAGATGTGATGATAGGAAAGATTACTGGGTATGGCCAGAGCAATGGACCCGCCTGAAAGTGAAAGGAAAGCTTACAAAATTAGGAATATTCCTAGATAAATCAGCTGGAAGCTTATCTTTTTATGATGTCTGCAGCAAAAGGAAATTGCACACTTATAAAACACTTGATGTTGGGGAGCTTTATCCCTTCTTCTCCACAGGATCTGTGACTGCAGAGCTAGATAGTTCTCCACTAAGGATTCTTCCATGGAATTTGGAAGAGTGATTGTGGGTACAGAATGGGAAAGCATCCAGCTAGCCCTGGAATAGCTCAGAATTAGTGAAGCCCTTTCATTTAGCCAGGATAGTGGTATAAATCCAGGTGCCAAAAAATGAAACAAACAGAGTAGACACAATGGCATCAATGAATTACGTCATGTTCCCGCATCTAAGAAGTAGAAATTATTCAAAGCCTATGGAATGTGGACAAGATACCAAGATCTACTTGAAAGGGAAACACCTTTATGGCTACCCCCTGTAGAAACTAGTACACAAAAGAAACTTAATATGATGGAGAATTGGGGCAGATATAGACATACTGTATTTTTCTGGAAATGTATACAAATTGAAAAAGTTTGAAGAAATCCGAGAATGGGTAATGGATTGGTTTCAATATGATCAAATTAATGAATAATTTAAAAAGGTGTTTATAGAATGAAGTTCTGATTTTACTTGAAGGAAAAGAAAAACGGATTTCAAAAATGTATACCGGTAAATTGATATTAGAATGGGAGACAAAAGATGAAATGGTTAGATTAGATTAGAAATATAATACATTAGATTAGATTATAATATTGTGGTTATGATTTGGTAGGTAGAAGATAGAGGTAGAAGTAGGGTGCAGCAGAAGGAGATAAACAACAACGCCATGGAAAATGGGGGGTGGGGCGGTGGAATAAAAATAAAATATGAAACTGTGTTTTGACTGTATATGTTAAAAATGTTGAAACTTAATAAAATATAATTTAAAACATAAAAATGATTCAAAACCTAGTTGTTCCTTGTAAGCATGTATAAATAGGGAAAGTAAATTTCAGTGAGTGCATAAATGTTGCAGATTCTTCAACTAGGAAACTCATAGTAAATTTTATTTATTAGATTACTGTAATTTGAATAATAATAATTTTAGAATTGTTAAATTTAAAATGCCAAGTTTTGGGAAGGCACAGGCCCACCTGCTGTAAAGGAGGCAGGCAATCACAGGCTGCTCCGGAAGAAGCCCTTCCTTGGACCCATGGGCAGACTTTGATCTTTCAAATTTTGGCAGCACCCTGTGTGAACCCAGAATTTGGCACCCTGCTGCCTCTCACCTTCTGTTCTGCTCAATTCATTGTGGGTAAAACACATACTCATAGAGAAGCACACACTGGTATTCTGAAGGGCCCCCCTTTATTCTTATGCATGAAAAAGAATCAGGATGCAGCTTCCTGGTTCAGATGCAATAATCCTTTGCAAGAATAACAAGTGATATTGACTGGTAATCCCTACCGCCACCACCCGAAGCTCACTGAGTTCCATAATTCCGTAATTCACTGTACTTTCGTAATTCACTGTACTTTGTTTCAGAGAGTTATTAGAAGGTATCTCAATGTATTGATAATTGGCAGTTGTGTGTTCAGACCCAGAAACCTCCCCCCTAAATAAATTCACACATGACTCAAATTTTGGTTTGGTTTTTGGCAGAATTTAGGCCACAACTTTATTGATTACAGCAAGTGAATGGTTGCATAGGCTCTGGTTTGACTAGCTCCCTGCCATGCAGGTAGCGCTGACCCAGGGTTCCAGCATAGGTCAGCCAAGGGTGAACACCTGGATAAGCAGAAAGCCGTTAACAGGCTATTCCACCACCCAAATGCCCCCCTGGACTCAGGCTTGGGCCCAACCCGCTCTCAGGGGTTCACCAAACCATCAAGTCCCTGGATTCCTTTAACGGAATACCTTTCACATAGGGATGGCAAGAGTGTTCTTCCATCCCTATCACCTGAACCAGAGCCTATCCAAAACCTTACAAGTTGTGATGATTTGCTACACGGCAGGCAAAAACAGCCAATCAGCCAAGTGGGGAAAATTCCTGCCGTGCCCCTGTCCCAATGACAGATGACACAAGACAGCATAACAAGGTCAAGCGCAAAGCCCTAAAAGTAGGGTGAGGTGGGCAGGTGTTCCGAATGCACGTGCTGAAAGAGGAAGCTCTGGGTCACGTGCATGGGCATAAATAGGTCCCTCAAACCGTTTGGACTGTGTCCCAGTGGCCAGATTGCACCCAGCTTTGAGGGACCTACCAATCGGGTGTTGTGACTGACCAATTGTACCCACCCACAACACAGGGTGCCGGTTTTCCAGGTCTCACTGCAACACGTGCCTCTTTAAGGGAGGACCCAATTTATCATACAGGCCTACAGTACAGATCAGAATGCAGGAGCAACATGTGGATAGAATGTCTGCTGCTTTAGATGACATTGTAGTTTTGACAAGCCTTCAGAATACAGGAGTCCATTATAGATAAGCCGTATTAGATTCCCAAGCCATTTGGAAGAACCTCTGATCCAGTCTTCTGAAGAAATAATACTTGGCATGACAAGCCAAGACACTTCCCATGGAGGACAAAGCAGTGGGAATAGTGTTGGGCATTCTAGCAAGAAAACTGTTTTTAAAACCAATTTTGACATTAAAAAATTTGTTTACCACTGCTAATTTGCTCATACTTTTAGCCATTACTGGTGTTTAAAAACCTTATTTGTAGTGCCATAGATAGAAATCAGTCAAATCCTCTTACCAATATGAGACCAACCATCCTTCTTCTTCAACAGTTCCCCCCCACCTCTTTTGCCAGTCTCCTCTTCGTTAAATCATATTGGAATAGTTAACTATCCAGTTCTGAATTTACAGAGCCCATAAAGAAAGCGAGATAAAACTTCAGATGACCATAATAAATGGCAATGGATTGTTTTATTATTTACTTATCTATAAAAATATTTGTATACCACTATATGACTAAATATACTGTATGTATAACTAAAATAACTATATATATATATATATATATATATATATATATATATATGTAACAAACATACAGCAATCAAACATAAAGTGATACAATAAAACTCTAAGAAGCTATTAACAAAAAATTAAAACATCTAAAATGGCACTGACCAATCGCAGGACACTTTGTTCTTGTTTCTTGTTTACCACCAATCACCTGCTTTGATAAGGCAAATAGTGCCACTCCTGCCAGCTGAGCCCATGGGCCGAACACTCAAAGACTGCACAATGGAGACTTCACTAGCTGAGGATGATCGAGCCGCTGCTGCTCCTTGGCCAAAATAATTACGCCGCTGCCGCCCTGCAGCCCAAGCGCACATGCCACTGCTGCCACGCCACTGATGATTGCTCTGGCACCACTCTCTGCTGCTTGTGAAGCCAGCAGGCCAGGCAGAGCTAGAGCTCAAAACCCGCAGTGCTGCCACGCCAAAAGGGTGAACGGACTTGCTCTACCCAGTTTAACAGTAGAAACTGCTAGAATAGGGATCGAGAACCTGTGGCATACAGACCTGTGGCCCACGTGGTCTCTCAATGCAGTCTTTATAGGCCATGGGGGTGGCCATGCTACATGGGGGTGGTTTGTGTGCATGGGTATGTATCTTGGGCATTAGCTGCTTGGGTGCAGGCCCATTCATTTTATCCTGGAAAATGTTTCCTATTTATATCCTTAGAAGGAATTTTCAACCACGATTAATGTCTGACTCTCTATCATGTGAACTAATTTACTCATTTTCAGAGGGGTTTCGGGGGGGGGGAGTAAATGGGATAATGGATGAAAAGCTGCCTTTCTGACCATCAAATATTCTCTAAGTGAATGTGCCTGAGGGTCAGAGATACAGTGGTACCTCGGGTTAAGAACTTAATTTGTTCTGGAGGTCCGTTCTTAACCTGAGACTGTTTTTAACCTGAGGTACCATTTTAGCTAATGGGGCGTCTCGCTACCACCGCGCGATTTCTGTTCTCATCCTGAGGCAAAGTTCTTAACCGCGGTACTATTTCTGGGTTAGCGGAGTCTGTAACCTGAAGCGTCTGTAACCCGAGGTACCACTGTACATTGAATAGTTCACCAGAAGGAATGGTGTAAAAATTATACATCATTAACTTGTAGCTGCAGCCACATGTGAGGGTGTGCCCTGGGGGAGGGGACAGAAACATGCATGCTGCAAATGTCTTGATCATTTCCATCTCATCTGTGAGAGAAGTAGAAGGACCTGAGAGTCAAGAGTGGCAACGTCAGATTGGGAAGCCAACTCCTACTCTGCCCTGATGAATCTCTTCTGGATTCTCTGAATGTTTGGGAAACTGGGAAAGGAATTCACGAATATAGTTATTAGAAATTTCCAGGGATTGTTAGAAAACACTTAAGCCACTCCAAAAAAGGCTGAAGTAAAAACAGTAGGTTAGGAGAATTCTTAAATCATTGCTCTGCCCTTGTTATTTCTTGTTAAAACATAGTGTTAACATATTGTATGAATGTCATTGCAGGTGCTCTGCTTGCAAATCACTGGTGTTTGGGTGATGGCAAAGATTCAGAGCTTTGCACTTCGACAGGTTAGTTTGAGCCTGTGAAGCCTGTGCACACCGGTAAGTATGTAAAGAACTGCAGGATTGTGCGTGTGTGTACAACTAATAAACATGTTAAGATGCAATATAAAAGAGCACAAAGAGAAGTGCTAGGAAGGCAAAGCAATGAGAAAGAAAATACAGTGGTACCTCTAGTTACGAACTTAATTCATTCCAGAGGTCTGTTCTTAATCTGAAACTGTTCTTAACTAGAGGCGTGCTTTCGCTAATGGAGCCTCTTGATGCCACTGTGCCGCCGGCACATGATTTTTGTTCTCATCCTGGGGCAAAGTTCTCAACTCGAGGTAACTTTTCCTGGTTAGCGGAGTTTGTAACCTGAAGCATTTGTAACTCAAGGTACCACTGTAATGCCGATAAAGCAATCTACGTACTTTCACAGAACTGCTTGAATATTCGTCCTCCATTGCAATTAAGTTTTCACTTGCTCTCTGCATTCACTTATGCCTTTCTTTCTTTCTTTCTTTCTTTCTTTCTTTCTTTCTTTCTTTCTTTCTTCATTCTCTAGGTGAGCTTCCTGCTCCTGTTTGCTTATTAAATGCAAGTTTGGTTCCTGAAGTGAAAATTATCTTCGCACTATGTGTTTGCCCATTAGAGGTTGTGCTGACCAAATTTCTTTTTTGTAAAGACGGGGCTCTTATTTCATCCAGAAAGCAATATCCCAAAATGCTCAATAAATAGTCTATGCATTCTCGAAGAATGCTGGCCAGTATTCAGAGTTGCTGTATCCTAAAATTCTCATCCTATTGGAAACTTGACATAGGATTTCCTCATAAGATCTTTTTGCTCACCTAACTATTAATCTTCTATACCTTCTAAAAAATTAAATAGAGAGTTTACAACCCCAAATGTCTAAATAAAAATGGAGGTGGCATTAAAATGCTTTAAATAAATAAAACAGAATAGAACATTGCATGCACTTTCCACCAAAAAAGAAATAAATGAAGGCAGTATACAACAAACAATTATTGGGGGAGGGGGAGAACAGTGCTTAAAAAGAAATACAGTAAGACAAAAATAAAGGTTATAAAGCAATCTAATTCCACATGATTACTCAAATGTTCACTCTATTGCAAAAACATTTTCACTTACTCTCTTTATTCATTTAGGCTCTTTATTTCTTCAGTTCGTTCGTTCTCTAGGTAAACTTCCTGCTACTGATTTATTTTTGAATGCAACTTTGGTTCATGAAGGGGAATTTATCACAGCACTATGTGTGGCTCCATAAGAGGTTATGCTGACCAGATTTTTTTCCTGTAAAGATGGGGCTCCTGTTTCATTCAAGAAAGCAACATTTCAAAATGCTCAATACATAGTCTATGCATTGCCAAAGAATGCTGGCTACTATTCCTGTGCAGCAGAAGGATGCAAAGAACCAAGTGAAGACATCTGCCCTCAGTGTTGCTCAGAATCTGATTCTCCAATCAGGTAAGGTTGTAGAAATGATCAGTCTAGGAAGACACCTGCAAGAGAATGTTGCAAGGTGGGATAGTCCTGTTTAGAGTTCCAGCTAGCCAGCTGTGACATATTCCAGCATAGTTAATTTCATTCTACATCCATTTGGTTTCTATTCCCCCACAAAAATTAATCAGTATTTCCTAGCCAAAGAGCATGTTCAGTCCTCCCTAGTCTGCTTTTGAGATTCAACCTTACAGTGTTGTTCATCGGTTTACATACAAACTGTGAAAAGTATTCATGTGTCCGGTTTATGTGTCTGGCCTTTACGGATGGGACTTAGATCAGCTCAAGTCCATCTCGTTTTATTTTTGCTGGCACTGCATACGTTACTAAAGAATGCATGAAAAGTTACAGGTGTTGTTCTATCCAACTATACTTTCAGCAGGCCCAATGGAATTAATAGATCCTAGTTAGTCGCAACCATTGACTTCAGTGGGAACCATTGACTTTAGTTGGAAAGAAATCCACTGTTATGATGCACATTCATACATACATTAAACGACACCATTTGTATGCATTCCTCAAAATATGTATTTTTACAATACTTTTCAATGCATTTCCTAATAAAATACACAATATGTTAAAATAAATATTTCTGTGGGCACTTTTGTGGCAAAACGACATTACAAAATCGAGAGAAGTTTGTGAATCAACCAGGAGTTTTCTTCTGGTCAACAGGGGAGAGATCAACCATTTCTTACCCTTTGTTGTTCTTGATGGCTTGATGAGCCATGCTTTTCTGATATTGTCCATGTTTTTTCTTGCCCATGTAATTGTCCTTCCAATGGTAAGTAAGCATCCTTAGTGAGTAAAAATATTTATTTATCTTATTGTTTGTTTTAGTATGTCATTTTAAATCTTAGCACAGAAACAAAATAATGCAATTTATACTCAAACACAAGCACAAAAAGAAAACTTTTTTATCATTCCCCAACAGAGACCATTAATACCCTGAGACCACATTAATAGAATCTTTTTACTACTGTAAAAAGTTTGATAGC
>OX395138.1:30117352-30224079 GCA_947686815.1 Podarcis lilfordi | reverse complement strand
AGGGGTGAACATGGTGGTTTTCCATTCATCCCCCTTCCTTATTCGTATCAGGTTGTACGCCCCCCCTTAAATCCAGCTTGGTGAAAATCTTTCCTTTCGCACCCTTGTCACAATGTCGTCAATCCTGGGCCTCGGGAAGGCCACTGGTTCTGACACTGCATTTAAGGCCCTGAAGTCACACACCAGTCTCGGCTTGTTCGTGTTTTTTTTGTCCACAAAAACACTGGGCTGCCCCCACCGCCCTGGACTCTCTGATGAACCCTCTCTTCAGGTTCTTGTCAATGAACTCTCTTAGCTCCTGCATCTCTCTGTCTGACATGGCGTACAGCTTGCCCACAGGGAGCTGTGCCCCAGGGAGCAAATTGATTTGACAGTCAAAGGCTCTATGCGGTGGTAGTTGGTCAGCTTCCCTTTCGCTGAAGACGTCGCGGAGATCTGCGTATTGTCGTGGTACCTTCACGTTCTCCTTCACTTCAGTCCCTGCTAGGGTGGCTTGGGCCCCTGCCAAAACCTTTCCCTCTTTGCAATGTTCTAAGCAATGTGCTGACCCAAAAGAAACCACTCTCTGATGCCAGCCCACCAGCGGATCATGTAACGCTAGCCAGCTCATCCCCAATATAATGGGAGCTCCTCCCAAGGTGGCCACATTAAAAGCTATCAGTTCAGTGTGCCTTGCCACCTTCATTATCATTGGGACGGTCTGCAAGCTGACTTCTCCTCCCAACAGCTCCCTGCCATCGATCGTGGTTACCTGCAGGGGTTGCTTAAAGGAGCGTCTGTATCTGGTGTTCAGCTGCAAACTCTTTGCTCATGAAATTGCAGGAGCTGCCTGAGTCCAACAGCGCCTTTATCTTTAGAGGGTGTCCGTTTGGGAGCTCTAGTGTCACTTCTATCACTAGGGCGGGTTTAGGAGGTTCTGGAGTGGGCACTTTCACTGCTCTTTGGCCTGGCTGCTGTGCCCCGACAATGGCAGCCAGGCGTTGGCTTTTAGTTGCTCCGGTATTTTTCCTCTCTTCCCTCCACAGCTCCCACCATCCCTTGCCATTCCTTCCTCTGGGGGCAGACTCTGGCAAAGTGCCCTGGCTGTTGGCAGAGATAGCATTTCCGGGCGCCTTTTCCATCCTTCTTTCCCCCTCACTGGGCTTTGAAACTGCGCGCGCGCGCTGTTCCGATTTCCATCGGCTCTGCCGGCGGGACAGTTGGCTCTGGAATTTCTGGAATGCGGAACTCCTTCCAACGTTCCCCTTTCCCTTCCCGCCTCTCCAATGCTCTCGCCTCCTGGCGCGCTCCTATGGCCAGCGCTGATTTGGTCAGCTGGTCCATAGACTCCGCCCTGGGCGCCCGGGAAAGTTCATCTTTCACAGCCGAAGAAAGCCCTTCTTCAAAGAGCATTTGAATGGGTTCCGCCGATAAGTCCCACCCCAATCTGTGTATCAGCATGGTGAACTCAGTCCAGTACTCACGTACAGATCGGCTCCCCTGTTTGCAAGCCATTAACTGTCTGCGCACCACTCCCTTTTCAATATCGCTGGAAAACATCAGATCCATGGCGCGAAAGAACTTCATCGTGTCCTTTAAGACGTCACTATTAGCTGCCATCAGGGTTCTCACCCAGTCTCTCGCCCCCTTTTCAAGATGCCCAATCACAAAAGCCACTCGTGATTCCTCATCAGGAAATCATCAAACTGCAGATTGAGGGCATATTGCATTTCTGTCCGAAAGCTATGATAGTCTTTGGGCTCCCCCCCAAATTTTTGCACCAATCCTGGTACCTTTCTGGCGAGCTGGGTGGCTTTCTCCCTTTGTCTGCATCTTGAGCCCTCCTCTCCTCCAGCCTCGCCGTCTGCAGCGCCAGCTGGACCTCCAACACTCGGTACCTTTCTTCCAGGCTTGGACCCGCTCCAGCCCCTGCTTCTCCGGTTCCTGCTGGGTTGCTCATTATGCCTTCTCCTGCACAAGCTGCGTTCAAAGACTGTCGGAATGCTGAGATGGGATTATGAGCTGCTTGTGCGTAAAATCGTATTCCCTCAGAGTTTGTTCAAGTCCACAAACCTCTGTCTGTGACTGAGCCCCTCTGACATGGCTCCTCTTAGTCACTAGAAGATTCCGACAGTGGTTGCTTTCGTAATCGCTTCCAACATAAAAGCTCCTTAACGGAAACACGTCTTCTGGACTCTCTGCGTGACAGTTTCCGGCGAGGAGTGGGTGTCGCTACAGGAGGTCCGGAAACCTCACCACTGTTTTCGCTGGAAGTATCTCTGAGCCATCCCCCCAGCTCCCTTTCCCTCAGTTCAGCTTCTCTCCCCCTGCTGGTTTCCTCTTCAGCTGCTAAGTCTCTTCCAACCTGTCTGAGTCCTTTCACCTCCCTTCCTACCGATGGCAGTTCCCTGACAATAGCACTCCTGATGTCAATGTCTGTTTTCTTCTTCTTTTTTGACCAATTATTGCCATCAATCGAGCCAGTTCGGTATACAGAGAAAAGTGGCTAAATAGTTTATTTATTCAAAAGATATGAGGGAGCAGCACTGCCTGATTTAGTCTTGCCATATTTCAAAAATTCCTAACACCCCAGCCTCCCCCCCAAAACAAACAAAAAATAAATTAAAAATTCTCTCCTTTTTTGACAAAGACAAATGACTGCCCTCAATCAAGAGCCAGTTGGCTAGACAGAGAGTCAGGGAAATGCA
The DNA here is from genome assembly GCA_947686815.1 of Podarcis lilfordi. Taxonomy (NCBI): domain Eukaryota; kingdom Metazoa; phylum Chordata; class Lepidosauria; order Squamata; family Lacertidae; genus Podarcis; species Podarcis lilfordi. Next base: position 30,221,392 of record OX395138.1, on the reverse strand, counting down.
TCACACCTTACTGGTTTTCCCACTATCTGTGCAAGCTTTTCACCATATCATTTTATGCCCCATTCCGTGCCCAATAAGTTTGGAGTGATGCACACCCAGTGGATCCATTCCATCAACATGGGGATTGTGAAATGGTGAACGGATCCCGGGACCCAATGCCATGCCATCTCTTGCCCTGCCTGCTGCTGTCAATAAAGAACTGGCCTGATTTTATCCCATCATTGTTGTACAGTCTGACTATTTTGCTGTTCTCATGGGTCACATAATGTGCCTGCCGGGGCAAAGAATGATTAAAAGAAACCAGCCACAAGATAGATCATTCACACCCACTATAAGATTAACTTTAATCAATAACGAGAGTTTTAAGCCTCAGGTAATATATATGTTATACTGCAGGTATTTCAATAGTTCATTTCTGACTGGAGACTATGTAAATCATAAGGTCTCCCTCTTCACCTTGCTGTGGACATTTTGAGCGAACACCAAACTCGACAACTTTTTCCTCTTGTTCTCCCCTTCTCTAAAACATCTTCATAGGGTGGATAGAATGGAGTATACAGGAAATAGCTATAGTTGAAAACTGAACAGATTGTTTTTCTTTTACTCTTTTATTATATGTTGCAAACTGCTACAGGTTACGTGTATGATTTTAGATGAACATTTATTCTCTGTTGTCCATTTTAAAGGCCTTTGGCTATATACAATAAAAATTGCTTGATTGATTGATAGTTTTGAGAGAATCAATAGGAGTATATAATCAGACTAGGAAAAGTGCTATGATACACTTGTACATTCTTCCAACAAACATCAAACCATAGGGAACTTGTTAATGTCTATTTGTTGATTTATCTCCCTGCCTCTGGTCATATCTGAATAGACACCCAAACCTTTCTGATTTTTTTCTATTGAATGCAGGTCAGACAATATCTCCCTATATTTGGATTCTCCGCTCCTCATTGGTGCTTCTTCTCCTGGTCTCAGCGCCAATCATCACCTGTTTCATGGAGAAGTGTGATTGCTCCTTGGTTGGACCTAGAAACTAGGAAATCCCATTGGAAGAAAGAAAAATGCCTCCAGACTGTGCTTTGTCTGTCCTCCTTCTCTCATCCATTTATTCACTTACAATAATGTTTCCAGTATTTTACTAAGCCGAGTTCAAGTACTGGTTTTGATTTTTAGGGTTCCAATAAAGGGCTTGGGTTCATGATGTCTGGTTAGCTTGCCAGAAGTTTTTACAGCAGGTACTGAAAGCAATACAGCAAAGGTGTCTGCATAGTATTAATGAACATCTTCAATGGATAGCCTTTTATCTACTGGGATTTATATTATTTTCTGCTTATTTTAACATGCCTATGTTTTAAAATATTATTTGTATTTCTGTCAAATAAATTGTTTAGCTATTGCGTTGCTTTGTATTGTGCCGTATTTATTCCTGTGCAGCAGAAGGATGCAAAGAACCAAGTGAAGACATCTGCCCTCAGTGTTGCTCAGAATCTGATTCTCCAATCAGGTAAGGTTGTAGAAATGATCAGTCTAGGAAGACACCTGCAAGAGAATGTTGCAAGGTGGGATAGTCCTGTTTAGAGTTCCAGCTAGCCAGCTATGACATATTCCAGCATAGTTAATTTCATTCTACATCCATTTGGTTTCTATTCCCCCACAAAAATTAATCAGTATTTCCTAGCCAAAGAGCATGTTCAGTCCTCCCTCGTCTGCTTTTGAGATTCAACCTTACAGTGTTGTTCATCGGTTTACATACAACCTGTGAAAAATATTCATGTGTCTGGTTTATGTGTCTGGCCTTTAGGGATGGGACTTAGATCAGCTCAAGTCCATCCCGTTTAATTTCTGCTGGCACTGCATACATTGCTAAAGAATGCATGAAAAGTTACATGTGTCCCTGGTATCAGTTTCCACAGCCACAACAGGTGCTGTAACTTTCCAACAGTTTGACCTCACCATTGAAAATGCACTCTTCCATGTGGATGCCAATCACATTAAATTATTGAGAAGAAAGAAACCATAGCTGAGTAGAAGTAGATTTGTAGCAAGCAAGGCAATAAACAGGGCTAAGCTGCACATTCACTGCCTAAATTCAGATTGCCTGGTTTATTGTGATTTAGAATGAATGAGCTGTTGTGCCTGCTCATGCTGCTGAATCTCCTCCTTTAACGTTAGTAGCATAAAGAAATCAAGAAAAGAGGGCATCAGTTTGCATGTTCTGATTTATACATTACATATGGGGAAGTGGGGCAGATTGATACAGAAAAATTCAATCTCGTATTTTATGTAACAAAAATAAGTCAAATAATAAAAATTTTGGCTTGATGCATGACATAACTAATCAATATTATAATAGCAATCAAAAGAACCATTAAAGTTAGAAGATAATAAGAATATGATGACTTTAGTAAAAAATGGATTTTGTATCATTCTGCCCCACCTACAGGGTACTTTGATACATTGGACAGGGCACTTTACAAAGCACAAATTGTGTCAGAATGGTAATTATTTGCAAAACTTTAATGAAAAAACAATTTTTATTGTGAGAGATCACAATCAGCCTTATAATTTGTTACTTAAAATCTAAATTACGGTGGTACCTTGTTTTGAGTCCGCCTCATCGAGCGTCCATTTCGTCGAACATCCGCGGCAAACCCAGAAGTACCAGAATGGTTACTTCAGGGTTTGCCGCTTGTGCATGCACAGAAGCGCTAGATCGCACTTTGTCATGTGTCCTTTTCATCTAGCATCCGGGGCTCCGGAACGGATCACGGTCGCAAAACAAGGTACAACTGTAGGTATCAAAACTAACAGTGTTTCACACATATCATAGACTTTATGGCAAGTTTTCTTAACAAAACATCAAAACTTATATTAATCTTTCCTCAAACACCTATCCATTATTTATTTATTTATTTTGGAAAAACTTAAAAAGTTTAAGAACTCACATTAGATAGTCAAAAAATAGTAATTTAAACAAAATGTTTATAAAAAATTAGATAATTACTTAACGTTTAGCTTCACTTGCACATTATCTCCACTTAAGTCAATAGCAAAAAGTATAAAGAGATGATGTTCGAGATGTGCCTTTTGGGAAATTTGGTTTTGGCAACGGCAAAACATCCTTGAAATCAACGCTTGCCTTATCTTCTACAATGAGGAAGACAAACATACAAGATCCTGGTCTTTTCCTGAGATATGACACTTGATAATGGGTCATATTATATTTAGAAATGACTTTGGCCACGTATAAACAACAATTTTTTTCTTTTCAAATTTAATGAGTTTAGAGATTTCATACAAACTTGTATATTGGGGCACTATTGTACACTAGTGAGGCCCTTTTATATGTATCAATGTGTGTCTTAGTGTATCAATGTGCCCCAATGGACATTTTCAAAAAAACTAACAATTATTAATAAAACCACTGAACTTATTTAAAAATCACGTGTAATCCTGATTACTGAGTGGAATAACTTACCTTTGGTATTTTTAAATATTAACTAAATGACATAAAACAGTGTTGGAACTAAATGTAAAAAATTACATTGCACATAATTTTTTAGTTGGCCTTTCTAAAAACACATCTACTCTTGTCAAATGCCAACAGCTAGCTGGCAGGCGGCGTGGTAGCAACTGTTGTACTCACACATGTATAGACAAGTTTTAGCGATGTCATGACACAAATAACATTTCTCAATATTGAAATATTGTTGGTGTATCAGTGTGCCCTGCTTTCCTCTATAGATGCAAATTTAGAAATAATTGCTATATTTTAAATAGAAATTCAGCACAGCTCATCATAGAACGAAAGTCTGTGACCAGGAGACATGTGTGACTGTCGGGCTGTTCTGATGCTAATTGTTGCTGCAGTATTTCAAGGTCTCTGTTCTCCCTTCTTAAGGTTATCTTTAAACCAGACTTGGGGTAGAGGGCCATTCATATAGGACTGTCATCACTGCATTAGCTCTACAAGTATCGGTGGAGCATAGTGTTTGCTTGGGAGAAGCATAGTGTTTGCATGGGACACTCCTCTATCCTTTGGAGGCAGGTGCTGACTGTCACAGGGCCATTAACCATAGAGCAAAGTGTTGGCAGTTACTTATCTTGATGCAGAGCAGGAAAATAAAAGCAAATAATTTCCGTAACACAGGTCCACCTGAAGCGGGAGCAAGGTACAGTAACTGACGAACAAATCTCACAGTTTGCTACAAGGTAAGAAAAATATTTCCAGAATTACATTTAATTTTTTTTAGTTATTGGAATGTGTTTGTTTAATGATGAATTGGTAGTGAGGTGAAAGGAGAGAAGTTTTTCCTCTGCTTCCATTCAGGATATATAGGATTAGTTTATCGTCGTGTAGAAACTTTCAAGTCACATTTGCAAATATACTTATGATAATAAATTTCAGGGGCTTCCATGCAAAATGTAAGTTTACAAATATAAATGTGTGTGTGTTTGAAAGAAGAATGAAAGTGACTTGCTCCTTTCTGCAGAGATCCTTCCTAGCCACACAAGCCTGAATACTTGTCATTGTTTCTTTCATTTGTAATGGACATAAAATGGCTGCTTCTTTGCCACTCCCTTTTGACACTAGCAAATGATATTTATCCCTTGGCACACAGAGTTAGCTCTGCCATGGAACATCTCAGACTTTTTCCCACCAAGTTCCTGGTCTTCTGAGTCTGGGATGTCATTGACCATCTCTCAACTTGAAGGGTTTGTCCTGCTTTTCAAGCTCTTTAGTTAAATATGGATCTCCCATATAGTCATTCATTTCACTGCATATGCATAACTAGCCAATTCTAGACCCTTTCTACAAAAACCTGTTTTTCACTTCAGAGGATGCAGTTTCCCATTATGGGAATATTTCTTATACCTCAATATGTTGTGCTATGAAAAGCTCTGTATCAACATTCACATGAGGAAAGTGGATTAGTGAGTGGTGTAGGACAGAAAGAGCAGTAACTGTGTGACATGCACACATGGTGCTGCACAACACAATTTACCTGTGACTTTTAAGATTTAATATTGTGGTTTAACAATATTGGAGCAGTGTATTCGATTATCTGAAATGCTGAGATGATGTGTGTGTGTGGGGGGGGGAAACATAATCCGTCCACTTGCAATAGAGACAGAGTAGATGGTTTTTGAATTCATCTTTTTTACTACAGTATATATGCAATACATTTCTTTTATCAGAGCTATACTGAAACAGGGTAAGAATATAAAATGTATTATATAAAAACAAAAGTAAAATCCCATACATGCCTTCATTTTCAGATAAGTGTGCTTATAGAATACAGCTTTAGTTGACACATGCATTCTGCTGGTGTGGTGAAATGCACAGCTATAATTCCCTTTGTTTTATTTAATATAATAATAAATTACAAATATACCTATTTGTGGAGAAGGAGTAGAAGAAAAGACAAAGGGGACACTGGAGTGAATGTATACTATTTAAGTAGCAATCTCCTTTTCAAGTTGCTTCCAACTCTAGAGGAAAGTGAAGAAAGACTTGCCAGTATCATTGTCACTTTATTTGTGTACCATTTCCCCATATACTTTGTTCTCAAAGCAATACACATCAAATGCATGACCAAAAAAATCACTATCCATATTAACCCATAAAAGCAAGTGAGCGCAGGCCAGAGAATCCATATCATTGATTTCTGACAAAACTCTCCAATTGACCTGACAGAATCATTGAGGCACCCCTGCCCCAGTGTCCCTAGGGCTACCGTTTTCCTTGAGGAAAATCAGAAACTGGGATGCCCAGGCTAGGAAGCATGGCAAATCAGCTCCTGATAGGTGGCCTGAGAAAACTACTGGGACAGCCCCTCATTCCCCTTCTCTGGGGCTATTTAAGTCCCATCTGCCCTGAGGGATGGCAAGGAAGCCGGGGCCAGGAGCAAATGCCATCAGTTGTCAGTCAACCTGAGAGGTCTCTGTCACTACATTTTTGATTTACTATTTTAAAATTGTAAACAACCTAAAGTGCATTGACTGAAAAGTGGTGTGAAATAAATGCAATAAATATATAAATATAATAAGTTCAAAACAAGATAATCAGAATAACAAAAACGCATAATAGAAAAATAAACTTCAAAAATAGCTTGGTTACCGGGAAGAACAAAACAAAACACTGTTTTGAATATGACTCTCTGACCCACTTGCAAAAGAAGATACAGATTTGCATAATATATACCATTCTTGGTATATATAGCATAAATAAAGTTTTAACAAAGCCAAAGTACATTACATGAAAATTAATGTACAAATATGCCTATATTTATTTAAATAAAGTAGACAGAACTGTTGACAGTAATTAATAAATGGTGGCCAGTGGATCTTGCAATTTTGTATTTTATTTCTTTCTTCCAACAATTGTACAGGTATAGTCCTATTCTTCAGATCTTTGATCCATGTCTTCCTCATCAACGACTGTTTGCATCTTGATCTTTCTGCAAATCTCCCATGTGCTAACTGCAGGTAAGCAAGCTACTTTTGTAAGGTTTACTGCAGTGAGCAGTTCAGCTCTGAGGTAATGCTTCTGTGTAAAGCACTGGTCTTCAACTGGTGGCTCAGAACCCACTAATAGGTACTCCCACCATGCAAATCTGTGATAAAAGACTAAGAAATGAATCTCCAAATGCATGTTTGGGTTAAAAGTAGGTTCTGGGTCGAAAAATGTTGAAGATAACTGGTGCAAATTACAGCTGAGCAAAACATGCTTCTTAGAATCATAGAATCCAAGAGTTGGAAGGGACTCCAAAGTCATCTAGTACAACCTCTTGCAATGTAGGAACCTCTCCTAAAACATCAATGACACATGACTGTCCAACCTCTGCTTAGAAACCTCCAATAAAGAAAAGTCCACCACTTTCCGAAGGAATCTGTTCCACTGTTGAACAACTCTTACCATCCTGAAGTTCATCAGTATTCTGCAGAATAGAGTGGGGCTATTGCTTCTCTTCCTCAGAACATTATACAGTGGAAGCTCGGGTTGCGAACGTGATCCATGTGGGAGGCAAGTTCGAGACCTGCAGCACTCGCAACCCGCAACACTGCGTTTGCGCATGCATGGGTCACGATTTGGCGCTTCTGCGTATGCACGAGTGCCGAAACCCGGAAGTAACCCATTCCGGTACTTCTGTGTTCGGTGCAGTGCGCAACCCGAAAACACGCAACCTGAAGTGTCTGTTACCCGAGGTATGACTGTACTTCAGTTGATGCAACCTAGAATAGCAATAGCTGTTTTTGCTACAGCATGACAACGTTGACTCATGTTCAGATTGTGATCCACTAAAACCCGTAGATCCTTTTCAAATGTACTATTGGCAAGCTGGTTTTTCCTGCCTGAGTGCAGAATCTTACACTTCTTACATGGGTGCCATATCTTCCCACCCCCAAAAAAGAATTCCACGGAGGAATCACTGCCAGTAGTGGTCAGTTTAAGGTGAACTTTTGATTATTATTTTTATTCCCCAAAGGTCGATTTGCGATCATTCCACCCGAAAACCCTATAGTTGGTTTCCTTGGAAAAGAAGTTATCCTGCCATGTCAATTAACAACTTCAAGCATACCAGAAAGCACCAGCATGCAGGTCCAGTGGATCTTGGATAAATCCTCAGAAAAAATTGATGTGAAATCCTACTATGGTGGAAACAGGCCAGAAACACAGGATAACAGATACCAAGGTCGAGCTGAGCTTTCCCGTATTGATCTTAGTAAAGGAAACATGTCTCTGATTCTGAAGAAAACCCATCTGTCTGACCAAGGAAATTACACCTGTATGGTCTTCCTTGGAGACTGGTATGAGGAGGTGGTGGTTGAGTTGGTTTTGGCAGGTGAGTTTATTCTTATTCGTCTTAACTTCTGGGGCTGACCTGGAGTCTCTAGGTTTGCCTGCCCCACTCCAGGGTGCAGAAAGAGGACTTGAATCTCCAGGTAGGCAAGAGCACCTTTGGGGGAATACAATGTTTTTAGAAGACTCTGCATCAAGCTTACAGGCTTCAAGCCCACAGAAGCCAATTGCTTTTTTTTTTTTTTTTTTGCACATGTGGGGTGTGGGTGTGTGTCTGCCACTTAACCTCCTTCTCCAGGGCTCTGTGGTGGGAGGGAGAGCAGAGGAAGAAAAGGAAGTGGGCTGGGTTCTAGAGGAGGATGGGGTTAAGAGTATGCATGGACACTTGGCACAAGATGCATGGCTGCAGAAGAGAGAGGAGCACATGAAGAAAAGCAGCAGCAGCCAAGCCTTGCTGCCTCCACCACCTACACCTAACTCCTGGATGTTCTTCTTGAGCAAGTCTGAGGAGGCAGGGACATCGCCATGTGCTGTGGGCCATATTAAGTACACATTTTCAGAAATACAAGTTGTCAAACTTAAAACTGTAGAACCCAGGTCAGTGACTCACTCATTCAGACTTCTCCATCTCTTCGCAGCCATGAGCACTACTGACAGGACCAATCGTCCTGTAGCTTGACAATACAGTAGACACAAAAATGGAATTTTGAACAGTAGCTTGTCACAAAATGTGTACTGTAAGAACTGACTGTAATAATGCATCATTCCTGGTATTTGGTCAGAGTGCAGAAACTCTAGACAGGTTCTATGATACTTGGAGCAATGGCAAATTAATATGTGGTGTTCTTCTTGTGCAGCAAAAGGAACAGAGCCCACCATTGCCTTGGTGGATTGCCATTGCTGGGGGATTGGCCTCACCTGCAGCTCCAACAGTTGGTACCCAAAACCCAAGGCTTTCTGGCTGGACAGTGAAGGGAAAGTCCGAAGTAAACAGTCAGACACTACAATCACAGAGACCAAGACAGGGAACTTCAGTGTTTCCAGTTCCATTACAACAGAATCAGGAATTGACCATGAAGTCTCTTGCAAAATCATCAATGAACTGCTGGAGTTGGAGAGTGAATCGAGAATCCTGATCTCTGGTGAGTAGGGGTGAAGCAAAAGGGCCAAGAGGTGAAATGCTTTCACTGTGTTTTCAGTACAAGTACTATAAGGAGAGAGAGGTTTGGGAAATTTATTCCATTTTGATGCCTCTGAAGTACACCAGGCTCTTTGAATAGATTATTCAGATTATCTACAACTGTAGTTCTGCTCAGCAACATTTCATCAATTATAATCTGGGGTAATGGCTAAAGTGTCTTCTGGTTCCCATATCCACTATTCACCAGAGAGGCAGGCAAGTCACAGCTGAAGCCACCCCGCCCATTGGCACAACGTCCGCTCAGTTCTGCCAATTCCTCCCATAATGGGAAGTTCAGGAGAGTTTGGGGCAGTGCAGGAGAGTGGCAAAATCAGACTCTGGTTAGGTTAGTTTTGCTGTAACTGAGATTTTAATGTGTGTTTCAGATGCCCTTTATCCTGCCACTTCCCCTTGGCTAGCACCCTTCCTAATCATTCTGTTGATTTTCATCTGCCTTCTTGTTGGTGCTGGGTACAAAGTCAGACGTAAGTATTAAATCTGCCATTTTCATAATCTCATTAAACTGTAGATGTGAACTGTTACAGAAACTTTCTGTTTTTTTGTACCTATGTTTATAAAAATAAGTGGATATAGAGAAAAAATACATACCACTTAAATCAATACATATTTACTACAGCCAGTAATTGCTCCTTAAACTGCTAAAATGAGCATAGTTCAAAAGGTGCTTCAGGCAATCAGAGTCACTTCCCCAACAGATAGTTGGCAAATTCAATGTTGTTTACTTTTTAATGTGGATCTACCAGATGTTGGTGAATTTTCATGAAGATAAAAGGCAGAATCATGGCAAACTAAATTTAAGATTAAAAATGAAAAATGGAGAGAAACCAAAATTTGTAGATCTATCCATTGCTATTGGCAGGTCATGGAAATAAAGTAGAATTTGCTTGTCGTTTTTAAGGGGCATGACCAACAGACTAAGGCACAACAGCTGAAGGTGCTGTTGACGTGGTAAAGGCCAGACTCCAGGGACTTATGCCAGGCTTCACTAATCAAGAATCTTCCTACCATCTGGCATTGACACACGCTGATATCCTCAGGTTCTAACTCAAGAGTCCTTGGCAAGAATAATCAGTGGTGTTCATTTGTGATTCTCCCCCCCCCCCATCCTAAATATGGTTATAAACTGTCTGATTTCTATAACTTGCTATACTTTGTTTCAGAGAGTTATCAGAAGATATCTGAATGTGGTGAGTAATTGACAATGACATATTTTATACATATCATTTATGTAAGGGACAGGGAGTTCACTACAATGTTATTGGGAAAGGTATAAAGGATCCTAATCAAATTCCTTGGCATGTCTATTTTTTCCCCTTGGATGAAAGCAAATTCCACCTCTACATAGGATCAAGACTTATTATTCAACTATTGCTAAACATAGAATATTCTGTTATTTAGCATTTCTGGGCTTTCATTTGCCTTTCTAAATGTTTATTTGTTGATTTAAAATTGTATTCATATGTTCTGTGAATTATATTCACACTTTTGCTATCTGATCTTCTGATGAAGGGCTAATTGTCTCTAAGTGATAGACAATTAAAATGTAGATCATACCCTCTAACATTTCTCTGATGAAAAGAGGGACGTCCCATTCCATAATGATTATTTATCTATTTATACCCCACTGGTTGCCCCAGCTACTCTGGGCAGCTTCCACCATATATAAAAGCACAATAAAACATTAAACTTTTTTTTAAAAAAAACTTCCCTATACTGTACAGGATTGCCTTTGGATAGCTTGGGAGTCAAACAACTCCATACCCTCTAATATTTCTCCAATGAAAATAGGGACATCCTAAGGAAAAGTGGGATATTCTTTCAGACTCAAATCAGAAACCAGGAGGGCTAAATTAGGGGACACCCCTGGAAAATAGGGAAACTTGGAGGGTACAGAAAATGAAGTCATTCTCAGACATAGTATATCTGCTGAGATCAGCAGACTCAACTGAAATAAGACCATAGTTTACAGTGAGTCTACTTTGATTATGATTTGTTAGATACAACCAAGAATTGGGGGAAATACACAATGGCTATAATTCATTTCTGGTTGTTTTGGAGATAAGCATGCTTTCCGTTTCTGGAGATGACACCTACCTTAAATATTGCCACTGGAACCACTGGTGACCTTGGTGGCTAGGAGTGCCTTTTATCACCTTGGGCAGGTGCTACAACTAAAATCATTCCTGAACTGTGATAGCTTGACCAAAAGAGTTCAGTCATTGGAAATGCCAAGACCCTAGTAATTCAATCTATGCAGGACTTCTCTTGTGGTTGATCTGGAAACTGCAGTGAGGGCAGAATGCTGCAATACTAGCTGCACTGGCTGCAACTTTGTTACTAAGCCAAGTTCAAGGTATTACTATTAGTATGTAAAGCCATTAACGATTGGGAACCACTTTACATGCCAAGTTGAATGTTTCAGTCCGCAGAACTTACACTTTTGCAGGTGCCACAAACTTCTTTATTTCAGCAAGTCTCCCCAGATATATATATATATATATATATATCTGTATACTTTGTAATCAATCTTGTGGGTTTTAACTGAGTTTAGCTGTGTTTTACCAATAGTTTCAGTGTGTACATCACTTTAAAAGCTTTATGATTATGGTCTACGAATCTTTCTAAATAGATACAGAGGGGCATATTATGTTCAGTAAATAAATGAATAATGTTGCAATGCATCTTGCTTTCTGCAGAAAAACAGAAGAATGAAGTACAAGCTGGTAAATGCCTCTAAGAGAGATTCACTTCTTCTATAGTACTGTTCCATAATTGTTTATATTTTTAGCATATGCCTCCCCCTAGCAGTATTGTCTTCAGGGTGACTAACAGTAACACTTTTTAAAAAGCCCAGTGAAGAGGAGCAGGAAAAAAATAGCAAAATTTAAACCACAATAAATGAGTGAGCCCCAGAATTTTTTAATTAAATAAATAAATGCTCTTATTACCTGGAAATCTTAATGTGCTGGAATAGCTATATGACTGTATGACCATACAGTAGCCCTGGTGACTGAAGCTATTCAAAGCAGAGGTTGGGTTGAGCAAGGAAGTAATAATCCTGTCACATCCTCAAGATACCTTGCCAAGCTGATGCAGTGGTGGAGGAACCCTCTCTGGCACCCGGGGTGGTGCAGCCTGTATGGACTGTGCATGTGTGGCATCCCGTGCGTGCGCAGTCCGTGTGGGCTGCCACTTGCATGGCATCCATACAGGCGGCCTCTTGCATGGCGGCGACCATACAGACTGTGCTTGTGTGGTGACCGAATGGGATGCCACACATGTGCAGTCCGTATGGGCTGCGCATGTGCGACATTCTGTACTGAGTGCACATGCATGGGATGCCACACATGCCCAGTCCGTACAGGCTGCTGCACATGCATAGTCCATATGGACTGCGCATGCCCTTGGCTGCTCTACAGTTGGGGGGAGGCAGGGGCCATCCTGTCACCCCTCCCAGAGTGGCACCCAGGGCAGCCCACCCCCTCCGCCCCTCTTCCTACTCCCCTGAGCTAATGCTTTATATACCATAACTTGTATTATTAATAGTAGTTGTGTTGGCAATAGTAGCTAACAGGCAGAGTAGTAGAAGGGACTCTCCCCACAAAAGATACCCCTTTAGCTGTATTGGTGCAAGTAAAGCCTTGATTAATCATACTTACATGTATGTATAGAGTGTGTATGACTAACATTTTGCTATCTCTCTTTTCAGACCGAAATCATGTAATGGAAGCAATAGGTAAGATGAGATTGTTTCCCTTTTTCCAAGCTCCCTTTTTTATATTGGCAGGATTTCTTCTATCCTTGCAAGATTTCAAAAGCCCAACTTTCTGCAGTACAGTGGTACCTTGAGTTAAGAACTTAATTCGTTCTGGAGGTCCGTTCTTCACCTGAAACTGTTCTTAACCTGAGGTACCACTTAGCTAATGGGGCCTCCCACTGCTGCTGCACCATAGCCGTGCAATTTCTGTTCTCATCCTGAAGCAAAGTTCTTAACCCGAGGTACTATTTCTGGGTTAGCGGAAGCGTCTGTAAACCGAGGTACCACTGTATAGGTTCATCGATTCATCTCCTGTCTAGGCATTTTGTATTGCTATGAAGTTTTACTCCTGGAACCATGTTCAAATTGGCAACTGCAAGAGGCATTTCAAATTCCATAATGCTGACAACTTGGAGTTGGGCTGTTAAGGGTCTTCCAGATATATCCAAAAAAGAGGAAAAGATAAACTAGATCTATTAGCTAGAGAAGAGAAAGCCAAGGAGAAGGAGATATGTGATCGTGTTTATATGTTGGGGGGCATAAAAAGAGGAAGAATAGTATACCGTATTTTTCGTTCTATAGGACGCACCGGTCCATAGGACGCACCTCGTTTTTGGGGGGGAATGAATAAAAAAAATTATCCCCCCGCGGCTGCCGCCCCAAGCCTCGCGTGCTTCGGGCGACAAGCTGCAGCCCCAAGACTTGGGCGCCGGGCGGGACCTCCCGCCGGGCGCGCAAGGCTCTGAGACACTCGCCCGAAGCACGGGAGCCCTCCGGAGGGCTCCCCGTGCTCGGGCGACAAGCTGCAGCCCCAAGCCTTGCGCGCCGGGCGGGACCTCCCGCCGGGCGCGCAAGGCTTGCAGACACTCGCCCGAAGCACGGGAGCCCTCCGGAGGGCTCCCGTGCTCGGGCGACATGCTGCAGCCCCAGCCTTGCGCGCCGGGCGGGACCTCCCGCCGGGCGCGCAAGGCTTGCAGACACTCGCCCGAGCACGGGAGCCCTCCGGAGGGCTCCCGTGCTTCGGGCGACAAGCTGCAGCCCCAAGCCTTGCGCGCCGGGCGGGACCTCCCGCCGGGCGCGCAAGGCTTGCAGACACTCGCCGAGCACGGGAGCCCTCCGGAGGGCTCCCCGTGCTTCGGGCGACAGGCTGCAGCCCCAAGCCTTGCGCGCCGGGCGGGACCTCCCGCCGGGCGCGCAAGGCTTGCAGACACTCGCCCGAGCACGGGGAGCCCTCCGGAGGGCTCCCGTGCTTCGGGCGACAGGCTGCCGCCCCAAGCCTTGCGCGCCGGGCGGGACCTCCTGCCGGGCGCGCAAGGCTTGCAGACACTCGCCCGAAGCACGGGAGCCCTCCGGAGGGCTCCCCGTGCTTCGGGCGACAGGCTGCTGCCCCAAGCCTCGCGCGCTCGGCGGGACCTCCTGCCGGGCGCGCAAGGCTTGCGGACACTCGCCGGGGCTGCAGGCTGCTGCCTGCAAGCCTTGTGAGCCCGCGGGAACTCCCACCGGGCTTGCAAGGCTTGCGGATAGCTTCCTGAAGCCTGGAGAGCGAGAGGGGTCGGTGCGCACCGATGCCTCTCGCTCTCCAGGCTTCAGCGAAAGCCTGCATTCGCTCCATAGGACGCACACACATTTCCCCTTCATTTTTGGAGGGGAAAAAGTGCGTCCTATGGAGCGAAAAATACGGTATGTATTGCTCTGGTTTTAATGTGTGCCTTATAATGTACAGTCATACCTCGGGTTGAATACGCTTCGAGTTGAGTGTGTTCAAGTTGTGCTCTGCGGCAACCCGGAAGTAATGGAGCCCGTTACTTCTGGGTTTCGCTGCTTGAGCATGTGCAGACGCTCAAAATGACATCACGCACATGCGCAGAAGCGGCGAAAAGCGACGCATGTGTGCGCAGACATGCCGGCGCTGGTTACGTTTGTTTCTAGATGCGACCGGGGTTCCAGAACGCATCCCGTTCGTATCTAGAGGTAACACTGTACCAGGAACTCAAGTGGTAAAACATTGTGGGCAAGCCCTGCCACTGCCTATGTATGGTCACAATGGAAGAATTGACTGGCTCCAGTAATTTTCATGGCAGATCTGCCTAAAGCCATCTTCTGCCTCCTGCTTTTTTCAGATCCACTGCTAGAGAGAAGTCTCTCATGCAGAAGCTAAGTCAGTTAGAGCAGTTTCCACCCCAGCAGGATTGCAGCCCATCTCCCTCCCCACTGCCTCTCCCCTCTGCCCGTGGCTACAGCTCTCCTGAGCTTGGCTGATGAGCTGGTCATCACTTTCCTCTCTCTCCCATGTGAGTCTCTGGGAAGACCCACAACATGCCTTTTGGAGCACAGCCAATGGAGCACAGCCAGAGCTTCCAGAGTGAAGAACACCTGCCAAATTACAGGCAAACAGGCCCGAGATTTTGTTTTATTTTTGATTATGTTTTTTGCCTCTGTGCTCAGTGTAAAACTTCTACTTTGTTTATTTCCGCTTTTGGTCTATAGCTTTTGTTTTTGGCAGAATTGGATGAAATTGTCAGGCATATTCCACCCCCACCCCATTCAGGGAAGATGAATCCTTCCAAAAATGAAAAAGAATACTTGTTGCAGTGTTTCTGCAAGAGCAACCTTTCTGTTTGAAGTAGCTAAGAAGAAGCCACATAAATCTCCTTGTTGTTTTACAGTCATATATGAAAACAGCATATATGAGAAAAGTACTTCTGGGAAAGATATCTTCCAAAATTATGGACAAATAGGTGCAGGGTTGTTTTGTGCTGGGCACAAACCAAATTAAAAGGAATTTGCTTCCCTGTCTGTGGATTTGAGAGCAGTGATTTTATTATGAGAATAGCAAACATCATACAGGTATCCATAGGAAGGTATAATTGCAGGAGGAGGACAAAGGCTATGAAATTACGATGAATGGAGGATGGGCTGCTTCAGGCTAGCATTCTGCTCAAATTGAATTAAGTATCCCAGGAACTGAATGAAAAGCTGGATACATGTGTGCTAAGATATACTCTTTTTCATTTATTGTTGTAGAAACTGAGAAATGCACAGGACAAGCAAGTGAGTATCTTTTTAAAGAATAACTAGCCACAAAGTGCCTGTAGTCTTTGATAAACTGCAAGCTTCTTTCCTGCACTTATGTGAGCCTTTCTTACCAGCTCCTTGATACAGAACCAAAGGGCAGCAGACCTGGGTTGGCACTAAGAGAGCCCTTGGGGTTTTTTCCCCTTCCAGATCTCCAGATAGGCATTTGGGAGGAAGGGTTGGATATACATCTCAAAATGACACTGTGACCTGAAAATAGAGACAACGCATTTATAACCCAAGAAAATCTTTAATAAAAATTATTTAAAAAATAGAAAATGAAATAAACAAATCCATGTTCCTAGTAGAATAAAGAGCATGGGGAACAGGCCCACCTGTTGACTGCTAAATAAATAATAGCACAATACATTCTGATGAACTCCTGTCGCAATACCTTTACCAGATGTTGTGCTAAGGGGTCCTTCATTGTTCTTGGGGCAGTGAAATGACTTATTATCATAAGAATTTATATGTGATAATAACAGTTTTCATGATATACATAGGAGGGACATGGCTGCAGTGGGGAAGGAGGAGATGAACAGCCAGCAGTGGTGAGCACCAGGGGGTGGATGCCTGGCAGTGACAAGGGACAAGGGGTCCAGGTGTGTGTGTGTCACGGGGAGCAGCACTGTGGGCTTTGCATCTAGCATGCACTGAAAGCAACATAGGACCTATATGGATTTTCATTTATGTAGCTTGATCTCACATCTTAGTCAATCTTAGTCATTTGCTTCTTCTTGTTTATTTTCTTAACTCTTCATCGTATTAATTCAAGTCATTCTTTTATAGATGTTTGGGGACTAGAACACCGTCTTGGTAAGACAAAACTTTATGTATAGATTTGGAGGCAGGGATTTGCGATTGAATTAACAGGGAAGGAGTAGGACGGTGACATCCATTTTGGTAGGAGAAAGTACTGTATTTTACAATTTGACTCAGAATCCGCTCCCCAACATTTATTTCATGTATAGTTAGTACTATGTGGAATTCCAAATATATACACTGGTACCTCCGGTTACGAACTTAATTCGTTCCAGAGGTCCGTTCTTAAGCTGAAACCGTTCTTATCCTCAGGCACGCTTTTGCTAATGGGACCTCCCGCTGCATGCACGTCTCTTACGCATGATTTCTGTTCACATCCGGGGCAAAGTTTGCAACCAGGAGCAGCTACTTCCAGGTTAGCAGAGTTCGTAACCCAAAGTGTTTGTAACCAGAAGCATTTGTAACCAGAGGTACCACTCTAATAGTATTATGAGTTTATTCTGCAACATATTTTTCATAGGCTGGATCCACATATTTTTCATAGGCTGGATCCAGATTAACTTGGTCCACCTTTAAATCAATGGCACAAATAGGTCACCACGACTAATTTCTTACTTTAATTTCAATAGAACCTAAGTGTGACCAAGGTCACACCTGCACCACACATTTAAAGAAATATTATACCACTTTATCAGTAATGGCTTTCCCCAAAGTATTTTGGAACTCTTATTTGCTAAGGGTGCTGGGAGTTGTGAGGAAACCACTTTTCCCCTCACAGAGCTGCACTTTCCAGAGGATTGATGGTTAAAGCACTGTGGGAATTGTAGCTCTATAAGGTGTCTCCTAACAATTCTCAGCATCCTTAACAAACTGCAGTTCCCAGGAGGCTTTAGGGGGCAGGGCCTACACTCACCGCCACAGCTTAAGAGGCCCCAGGAGGCCTTCAGGACACTGCTGCTATTGCTGCTCTCCCCTGCAAGCCAATTCCATCGGGTCCAAGGGGCGGGGCCTACACTCACATATACTTTGAGCAGCTCTCTGCAGCAAGTGGCGAAAATGGTTTTAAATGTTTTAAGTGATCTTAATCTGCTGCACCTTGTTTTAAAAATATATTATATTATTTCATATTTTCTTTCTGTTTCGGGTGGGACAAATGTTTAGTCGGGGCGGGGAGTAGTTTAATTTTAGCATAATTGTTTCTTGCTTTGTTTTTACTTTCATTATTTTGTATAGTTTGTATTTTGCTTTTTAAGGGGAAAGGGTCAGGGCTGCCTGGGAGTGGGCCTCAGTCAACAGAAGGGCTGGGGCAGGTTCCACAGGGGGGATGTATTGGGACACCCCATCTCAGTGATCATGGGCAAGAGGAGGAGTTACGCTAAGACCAGACCATATCATTACCGAGGAGGCAGGTTTAGTCCTTGTTTGATGACTATCCCTGCCTCCAGGTCTGGTCGTGACCAGAAGGATACTGGAATCAGCAAGGGAAACCCACATGACCTGAAAGTGTTGCTGTGCAATGCCTGGTCAATTATGAATAAAACCACTGCCATCCACAACCTGATTGAGAATGGAGGACTTGACCTGGCATGTGTGACAGAGACTTGGTTGGATGAAGCACATGGGCCTGTCCTTGCCACTGCTTGTCCACCAGATTTCTCTTACGCACAGCAACCCAGGTCATGTGGGCGGGGAGGGAGGGTTTGCAGTGATTTTTAGGAAGTCATTAGTTTGCACCAGGCATCCTATTGGGAAGACCCAGTTTTCTGAGTGCATGTTCTGGAAGTTGGGCAATAGGGGCAGTACAGGATTCCTTTTGGTATACTGACCTCCCCGCTGCACCAAGGATTTCCTGCCCGAGTTGCTTCAGGTCGTGGTTAATGTGCTCCTGGAGACACCTAGTCTGGTTGTCCTGAGGGATTTTAACATCCATGCCGACACACCCTTACAAGGGGCTGCTCGGGACTTTGTGGAAAGCATGGCCTCCATGGGGCTGTCCCTGAATAAGTATGGCCCAACTCATAACCGCGGACATGCCTTAAACTTGGTGCTTACCCCATGGATGTTGGTGATCTGACACTAAGTACAAGCGAAACAAAAGAAGTGCCATGGTCAGATCACTTCCTGGTGCAACTGGACTTCTCCACAACCCTTCCTCTCTGCAGGGAGGTGGGACCAATTCAGATGGTCTAAAGCTCCTTGCATGGAGCCCAGACAGCTCCATGGTTTCCCCCAGAGCTGATGGTGATGAAACAATCGTTTAGATGGCTAGAGCACCAGTGGCGGAAAACTCATTCTGAATCAGACCGGACACGGGCTAGAGCTCAACGTCAAGCCTACCAAGTGGCAATGGTGACGGCGAAGAGGACCTTCTTCACCGCCTCTACTGCATCTGCAGAAAACAGCAGCAGGAGACTCTTTCAGCTGGTTCACAATCTATCGGAACCACCTTTGTCACCAGGGCCTGGTAGGGACCCCAAGATCTCCTGCAATGCTTTTCAAAGTTTTTTTGCAGATAAAGTCGCTCAGATTCGGAAGGAGGTAGACTCCACCATGGGAGCAGGGCCGGGGCGGGAGAGTGCTAGAGTTCTGTATAGTCATGTTACATGGGATCAATTCCAATCTGTTACCTCCGAGGATGTGGACAGGCTGCTTGGATGAGTGAAACCAACCACCTGTCTCCTTTACCCTTGCCCATCCTGGCTAATAAAAGTGAGCCAAGAAGGGCTGAGCGATGGGCTCTGCGGGGTGGTGAGGGAGCTTTCCCAGACCTGCTGAAAGAGGCGGTCATTAAACCGCTTCTTAAAAAAACATCTTTAGACCAGGTCAATATGGCCAACTATCTCCCAGTCTCAAATCTACCATTCTTGGGCAAGGTGATTGAGCAGGTGGTTGCTGAACAACTCCAAGCACGTCGGGAGGATGCAAACCATTTGGATCCCTTCCAGTCGGGATTCAGGCCTCACCATGGGACTGAAACTGCCTTGGTCGTGCTGGTCGATGATCTCCGGCGGACTAGGGACAAAGGTGAGAGCTGTTTCCTAGTTCTGCTGGGTCTCTCAGCAGCTTTTGACACCATTGGCCATAACATCCTTCTGGACCATCTAGAGGGGCTGGGAGCTGTGGGCACTGCTATACAGTGGTTCCGCTCCTTCCTCCTGGGCAGTGTCCAGAAAGTGGTGTTGGGGGATGAGTGTTCAGATCCCTGGGCTCTCACTTGTGGGGTGCCTCAGGGTTTCATCCTTTCCCCCATGCTTTTTAGTATCTATATGAAGGCGCTGGGAGAGATCATCAGGGGGTTTGGGCTGGGTGTTCATCAGTATGCGGATGATACCCAGCTCTACCTCTCTTTTAAATCAGCACCAGTGTAGGCAGTGAATGTCCTGTGTGAGTGCCTAGAGGTGGTTGGAGGATGGATGGCGGCTAACAGATTGAGGTTGAATCCTGACAAGACAGAAGTACTGTTCTTGGGGGATGGGGGGGCTGGTGTAGAGGACTCCCTGGTCCTGAATGAGCTAACTGTGCCCCTGAAGGACCAGGTGCGCAGCCTGGGAGTCATTTTGGACTCACAGCTGTCCATGGAGGCACAGATTAATTCTGTGTCCAGGGCGGCTTTCTACCAGCTACCAGCAGGCTGAGACCCTACCTTCCCATGGACCGTCTCGCCAGAGTGGTGCATGCTCTAGTTATCTCCCACTTGGGCTACCTTAATGTGCTCTACGTGGGGCTACCTTTGAAGTTGGCCCAGAAACTGCAATTAATCCAGAATGCGGCAGCTAGACTGGTGACTGGGAGTGGCCACCGGGACCACATAAGACCAGTCCTGAGAGATCTGCATTGGCTCCCAGTACGTTTCCAAGCACAATTCAAAGTGTTGGTGCTGACTTTTAAAGCCCTAAACAGCCTCGGTCCTATATACCTGAAGGAGCATCTCCACCCCCATCATTCAGCCCGGACACTTAGATCCAGCGCCGAGGGCCTTCTGGCGGTTCCCTCATTGCGAGAAGTGAGGTTACAGGGAGCCAGACAGAGGGCCTTCTTGGTAGTGGTGCCCGCCCTGTGGAATTCCCTCCCATCAGATGTCAAGGAAATAAGCAGCTATCCTATTTTTAGAAGACATCTGAAGGCAGTCCTGTTTAGGGAATTTTTTGATATTTAATGCTGGGGAAACTCAGCCAGATGGGCGAAGTATAAATAATTTATTATTATTATTATTATTATTATTATTATTATTATTATTATTTAGAGGTAGTGATGGTATAATAATGCTATAAATATAAGTTGAAAATGTGGACTAAGTTTGTCATGATGCAACCCCATATATTTTGACAATGATATCGCTAATTGGAATATTCTTTCACTTCAGGTAATCTCTGCAATGAGCTGGGTAAGGCAATGATTTTTCTGTACTGAAGTATAGTTTTCTAGTATGTTAGTATGTTAATTGGATTTAAATCACTTTATTCAATTCTGAAAAATTCTGGTCTGTTCACTTGTTTCATAGATGTTTGCCTGTTCTCTATGACTGATCAATTTTCTCTTCTATTTGTAGAGGTTAGAAGAGCTCAGGAATACGCAGGTAATGAAACTGTCCTAATTAGGCTTAATACATGGATGTGCATACATGACTCAAATGTCATCATTCAGTGACTTTTCACTTGCTGTCCTTTTTCATATGAAAACATCACAGTAGCAATGGATTGATTCAATTTGTGCTTTCATAGTGTTACGAACAATTAGGTTCATTTGGATCCATTTAGTTGACTAACGTAGATGAAACCTAGGATACTCCAGGAAAGCACAAGTAAACACAACAGACAACCAATATTGGATTTCTGCTTTATCAATGATCATGTAATACATATATCAAGACAGGGGAACATGCACTCAGTCATACACACATTCTTGCCTCTCTCATACTCACCACTCTTCACTGAAGTGTTTTTGTTTCAGTAAGAGCTATGGGTGAACAGACAGCAGTGCGCTGATGATGTCTGGCACACATTCCAGGCTGGAGAGTCTTGCCATATATACACCTTGTTGTTCATCTGAATCTTGGCATACACCTTGTTGTTCATCTAAATCTTGGCATTTCACAACTCTTATCTCGAAGTTGATGTTGTGCAGCTCATCTCCATGCTTCCTTGGATGTGCTGTTCCGTACTGTTCCTATCACACACTGTTTTTGCCAAAACATCATGAAGTCTGCACATTCCATTACAGTAGCTCTTTTTACAGCACAGTTCACTGATGGTTCATCAAGGTATCCGTTTTGTGGTGTTCTTCAGCCATCTTCAGCCCAGACAAATAGTAGCATTTGTTACAATAGTTTTAATTAATTCTGAAGCAATTAGAATTCAACATCGGGGCGGCTAAAACTGTCCTATCCTTGCTCTAGTTGTATGAAAGTGCAGAGCTGACATGCACACAGACCAGAGAGGAACTGAGCTAACAGATTTCTTTAGGACTGTACTTTGCATGTGGCTGTCTGTATAGAGAAGTCAGCACTGGAGCTCTTTCTCATGTGTATTATTATTAATTTATCTCAAAAGAGCCCAGGGCAGAAAACAGATCCACAATGTAAAATTAAAAACAAAACTAAAACATTCTGAAACAGGGGAAAGGGTGATGACGACACCTCTACAGTCATGTCTTCTTATTGTACTGAGTTCCTACGCAAGTGTGTTGGCATTTCTATATAGACAAACAAATGAAGTTTCTGTATCCAAGTTGTACAGTAACTATAACTGGTCAGCTATGAAATAAAATGTGATTTCTACAGCAGATTGAAACATCTACTGCTCTTGAACTAAAAATTGTTTCCCTTCTCCCTGTGATTGCTTCCCTAATAGTTGCTGTCACTTTGGATTCATATTATAAACATCCAGAAATCAGCATCAGTGAGGATAAAGAAAGAGCCAGCCTTCAAACTCTCCCCCCAGAGAAAGAAGAAACTGCTCTGGGAACTCAGATTTTTGTGGGGAAAGAAGGTTATGTTGCTGGGAAACATTACTGGGAGGTGGAGGTGGGAGAGAGGTTGGACTGGGAGCTGGGGGTACTGACTCAGGCTGAAAGGGACAAATTGCAAGAGGAAAAGGTTGTTAAGTCCTTTCAGGAAGGTTGCTGGGCTCTCAAAAGCAGCCAAGGAAAATTCTTTTCCAGTCCATGTGAGAAAGAGATTGAAAAGAAGCCACACCTGTCTTATTCAGTGATTGGTTTGTTACTGGATCAAGAAAAATAGGAAATCTCATTTTATAACTCCAGAGGTGCCTTTTTCCGTATACATTCTATCCCCATTAAATCCACTGACAAATTGTACCCATTTTTAGATGGTGGCAATGCTTCAGAAAACAGTGGTCCAAAGCCATCAGAGAAAAGCAATGCTTCAGAAAACAGTGGTCTCAAGTCATTAAAGAAAAGCGTTTTAAACTTTGTAAAGAAATACTTATAGAAAAGAAGAGTTCTCAGGGAAAAACTGTTGGCATGAAATGCCCAGGCTTCACAAGGAGGGTAGAATAATGGAAACAGTACTAGCACGATTGAACTGATGGATATTTTGCTTTGCTTTTGCCATTTCTTTTTCTTTTATTTGTTTTTAAAAACCACTGCTATGGATGTACATTTACGGCACCAACTCAACCACCATACTGTACATTTTCCTTCATTTTTGTGTATGAGCCTTTGTCATATTTGTAAATAAAAAAATTAAAAAATACTAAAAACAGAGTTTGTTGGGAGTTGAATGCTAATAGTGGGGTCCTCAACCCCCCCCCCCCCAAGTGAAAGCCTTTATGTAGTGGAGTTCATGTGCAAAGCAGGCAGCAGAGGCGAGATTGAAATGGGGCAAACTGTGTTTAAAGAAGAGTTGAGATAAGTAAGAAAGAAGGTGAAAGGGAAAAGAGAGTGAATGTGAAAATGGGGAAACAAAAGGGGTTGCAAAAAAAGGAGGGAATGGGAGACATGGAAATTGGGTTAAAGGTTAAAGGAGGGGTATGCAACTGTCTGAAGAAAAGAAGGGGATGATGTCTTCATAACTGGGCAGAAGGTAAAAAGAGTGTTATGAGGTATATGACTGAACAAACACGCTTGTACACTACACACAGCAACTCAGTGCCCAGGTCCAAGAGGATTAGTACCTTTTGTGTGGAGTCAATATGTGACTAGAATTATCATTTTAACAAAAAGAAAAAGAACTTGTCACACTAGGAAGTAGGGAAATATTGGTTTATTACATGGAAATGAAAAGAGGCAATGCAGACTGATGCTGCTTCGTACAGCAAGTACAGACACCTTTACCCTAAAGAGCAAAGCGAGTCCCTAAGTAGACACTGGGTGCCGTTGTGTGCTGCAGACTCCCACTAAATGAAAAGGGAGGGGTATTCCTGATCCAGAAGCAAGCAGAACACAATGTGAGGGATTTGAGATCTGTGCCTTTTGAAAAAGTTAAGTTCTCCCCTTCAAGGCAATAGTGTCTCTCACTCATTCCTTGGTTTGTGGTCAAGCAAAGCGTGTGATTCATAAATTCACTTTTGAAACAGAATTTCATTGTTTGTCTGAAGTCTGGTTCCTGCATATAGGAAAGTGACAATTAAACTTTCTGGTAAATACAAGGATTTGTATTCTGATCTTTACTGTAACTGTTAGGGGTTAGGATATTTGCTATACCTTTCAGGTCATGTCTTAGATAGGAGCTTGTACCAGGGTCACAGATACTTCATGAGAAATATATTTTATATTAAACCAATGCTAGCTGCACTAATGTCATAATCCATTGGTTTTCATCAATTAGTTGGAATACTTTTGTTCTTTTAATCTAGAAGGTAGAAAGTGTTTTAAATTGATTTTGGTAGAGAGGAGAACTGCATGCAACTGGAAGCAAGTGTTCCACACACATTTTAAAACATCGGTGTGCTTATCTTGTTGACAAGGGATACGCGAATTCAAAAAAAAAGTCTCGTGATAAGCTTTATGTATGGAATCACTCTTGTCTGAAAATCATACTTGGGCCCACTTACATGGACGGTCTTCCCTTGTCCAAATATGTGCACACTATTATTTATTTATTTATTTCAATGGAACTATGCACACTAAATAAGCACTGTAGAAGCACTACTGTGGTGAAAACAAGAAGGTTAAAAATTGCAGGCCTGGCAACTCAAAATCAGTTGCCACCGATTATAACTTTTTGTATTTATTTCCAATTCTAGATATCTGATTATAATTTAATAGATGTCAGCAGCAATACAGAGGAGAGGAAATACAATATACGGTTTGCACCAGAGTTAGGGATAGTGACAGTTCAGACCAATACTTTTAAGCTGGGTACTGTAG
Organism: Podarcis lilfordi; assembly: GCA_947686815.1. Lineage (NCBI taxonomy): Eukaryota > Metazoa > Chordata > Lepidosauria > Squamata > Lacertidae > Podarcis > Podarcis lilfordi. The sequence goes on along the minus strand of OX395138.1, from coordinate 30,196,459 downwards.
GATTTGCAGATCCTACTGTGTCTTAGGTTCTCCAACAACCACTGTAGGATCTGCAAATCAGCAGTGTTTCCCTTTACCAAGATTTGGGTGAGATGGAGTTATTGGAGATGGCTGGTGCAGAGTTCCTTGGTGTCTAAAATGCTAACCCTGTAATAACTGTTGATCTGACTCCCGACCAAACTATCAAATTTCCAGTGGTCTTCCCTTGCATTTGTCATTCCACTGCCACACACACTTAGCTGGGCCAACAGGAAGAGGATAAGGAGATTTGAGATGTGACAAACATGTTTTCTTCAGTAGTGCTTCGGTAGTGCTACAGTGAGCCCATAACTGGCTTGCTTCGTAATTATCAAAATGACTGTGATTAATGTTAATTTAATACATGTCTCCATGAAGCTCTAGTGGTCCCTAGTTCAGTTTCTTATTAAGGCTGAATGATCATTTTTAAAATGTGCTGATTAATCACAATCATGATTTCTTCTAAATCCAGGAAAAGGTACCTTCTTCTCTGTATTTTTCATAAAATTTCTATTGGCAGAGTGTTCTACAGGACTGGGCCAATGACTAAAAGTCTTGTTTTCTTCTTGTTGTAAATGAACCCCCATCAACTTGGGAATGACAAATAGCACTCCTGCAGAAAATCTCAGTGAACAAGCTGGGCTATAAGGGTTCAGGTCATCCCTCAGGTACCCTGGACATAAGTTGTTCAAGGCTTTGTAGATTAATACAAGAACCTTGAACTTGGCTTGGTAGTAAGCAGAAATCTAGTGCAGCTGTTTTAACAATGTTGTCATGTGTCATCAGCCAGTCAGCTTTCTGCATTAGCTTGAGCTTCCAAATCAGACTCAAGGGCAGCCCAACATAGAAGGCATTACAGTAATCCAGCCTTGAAGTTACCAACACATGGACTCTAGTGATCAGGCTATTCCTGGAACAGCTGTAGTTGGTAAACCACACAGAACTGGTAAAAGACACTCTTAGTCACAGAGGACACTTAGGCTTCTAGTGACAAAGGTGTATCCAGGAGTATAGAGGGAGTGCAACCCATCCAGAACATGCAACTTGCCAAGTTTCCAAATATGGGAGTGTTCCAAACAAAGAACCTCTGACTTCCCAGGATTCAAGCCCAGTTTATTGGCCATCATCCAGTCCACCTCTGCGGACATCATGCAAAGACAGACTTCTGGACAACATATTTAGAAATATCCCTATTTGGATTGCTCTGATTGGGTTCATATGAGGATTTTTTAATACTAGTTTTAAATACTGATATATGTCAAATTTAGTTATACAAAATTCTAAAGAAAACAATGAAAACATGTATTGAATATTCAATATATTTATTCATTTTGAAAATGTATAACCAACTCCTTAATCAGGTTAGCAAAGCGAGTTAGAAATAATTAATCAACAACAAAAACCAGATCAAGAGTTAAAAGCCTGAGAAAATAGATAAGACTTGAACACTTTGCTAAAGAAAACGACAATACACGGTTTGTCTCATTTGTTGGGGCTGTGTACAAAGTCCTGAGACAAATCAGGCCTGTTTAGAAAAATTCAGGTGTCAAAGACATAAAAGATATATTTTCTTTTCATATTAATTTTAAAAAGAATTTTTTATCAGCAAGAACAGCATGGGTTAACTCAGCTGCCAAACACTGTGGGTCAGGTTGGATGGCTCAGAGTGATCCAGGGCGGTCAGGGGGCAAGGCATCAAGCTGGAAGATGGGCAGGCATCATTTAGAAAAACCCACAAAAGGCAAAGATCTATCAGCCCACTGTCTGCACCATACCAGAAAAAGGAAGATGCCACCTGAATCTCTTTCTTGCCCAATGTAACCTAACTGTCCTTTCCTGAAGACTTGCCCTGAAGGATTGCTCCCCTGGCTTGACAACTTTTGAGCGAAGGCAGCAATGCTGCTTTGCAATCAGAGAAGACACTTAATAAAGGTGCAGAATTGAACCCCCGTCTTTTATTCTCTGACACCAATATGAGAATAAATATGCGAGTCTTTTATTCTCTGACACCAATATGAGAAAGAAAGAAAAAATCCTGGTTAAACTAAAGAACTATGCTAATTAATTCTCAGCTATCTGTGGAATTTGTTTTCATTTTTTTCTCCACAATCTCATTTTCTTTCAAATATTACACAATTTTCAATGGCTGTTCGGTTACAGAGCCTATATAGAAGAAGGGATAAAGCTCCCCAACACCAAGTGTTTTATAAGTGTGCAATTTCCTATGACTGCAGACATCATAAAAAGATAAGCTTCCAGCTGATTTATCTAGGAATATTCCTAATTTTGTAAGCTTTCCATTCACTTTCAGGCGGGTCCATTGCTCTGTCCGAGCCCAGTAATCTTTCCCATCATCACATCCTATGACCCAGTAGCCATTCTCAGGAGACAGGGTGATCTCCCCCTTTCTAGAAGCATTTGCAGAGGCAACTCCCAAGTCCCAGGTTTTTTTCTGACCAATCTCCACTTCCCAGTAATGTTTGTCTTCTGAAAATCCATGTTTTGCCAGAATGAATGTGCGGGAGTCAAACCGCTCCTCCCAGTCAGAAACCTTAGAAACATTTCCTGTGTTCCAAACACTTTTGCCATCTTCGGATACTTTTAGCTTTGGGTGAGCTGTCCTGGGATCCAAGACCACATCAGCTGCAAAGGAAAGGAAAGGGCTGAACTCAAAATGCACTGATTGAAGGGTTGCTTTATGTGACTCTTTGAGGACACCAGCATCCCTTTGTGGGTTACACACACATCTGCTGCTACATGGCATTGTGACATATTATGGAAAATACAAATTTCTATTCAAGAGAATTAAACAAAGCTTGTTTCAAGAAGCAATTCAACCCATGTATGCACCAGTGTAATTCTGCTGCAATCCTCAGCATACTTGCAGGCCCAGGCACTGTACACCTCTGTCCCCAAGCCTCCAGAAGAACTGGAGGATGACATAAACTCTTTGGGGAGTATCAAAATTGGAAGGGAGTGAAGATCAGCATGATAAAGAAATGGGGAATGAAGATCAGCATCAGACACAAGGAGGAGAGTGAAGATATTTTCCCCATGCTGAGCTTCACTCCCCCTTCATTGCAATGCTGAACTTTACACCTCTCTCATCACCGCTTATCCCTCTTCCCTTTAAAGAATCAACTGGAAAACCTCTATGAAACAAATTAGAATTGCAGATTACCACCAGTGCATTGGTTGTTATTTTGTGTTGCTTAAAAAACACCCCTATTTTTCATTTATCAAACCATGTGAATTTTTAAAAGTATTTGTTATTCTCACCTTTGTGTAAGTGGGCAGCTAATATTTCTGTATGTAAAGAAACGAACAAAAACATTATGTGAGGAAGGATGACAACCATAGCTGAATTTTTAGAAGATCTAGCAATGAAGATGCAAATGTCCACATAATAATTGTTGGCATGGTAAGGTTACACACACACTGCATTGCAGTATGGCAAAGGAAACAATTAAGAGGAAGAGGGTGAGACATTTAAGTTTCTATGGTTCTTGTAAACTGCACTTTTAAAAATAAAAAGGATAACTTTTTCATTCCCCATGCCTCCTAAAGAATGTATTTTGTCCACAAATGTGCAAAACATTACATAAGACTCACCTTTAACCATCTCCAATTGTTCCTTTCCTGCTTCATATTGTTCTGCAAAGGAAAAAATATATTTCTCTGATGAAGTAGAAGTTTAAAACTAAAAACATGCTTCCCAATAAATCAGGAGTTTGAAATGTGTTTGTTTGATAGAATGAGAAACATAGAATAAGTGAAATAATAAGTTGATTGATTCTCTGGTTGAAAGCTGTAAGACAAGGAGATTTCTCATTCTCTTATCTTGAAATGGGAAAAAAAAGATTTATGCTCAAATAATGCCACCAAAATGGTGGGCTGTCTAGTGCAAGGCGGTCCAACTTTTCATACCAAGTGTCACAAGAGTACTTTGATATGGAAACCATGGACTGCACACTGCCTTGTCACATGGAGCCAGGGAAGCAAAATTTTCTGAATCTCACAGTCTTTCTATTCTTGTGCTGTCTAAACCGTCATTTGCCTCCAAATTTCCCCTTGTGCATCTAGGTCTCTAGTGCAGCCCTGCTTGATGTGTTGAACTACCCTCCCACATATTGTACAGGAACCATTAGACTTTTGGGGCTCTGATTTGATCTCAATTATACAAAACAGCTAGATAGGTAAGCTATTAGTTTAGGCAATAAGGGTTTGCGTAGCCTGTGTATTACCTTGCATTAACTGGCAATTTTGGTAGTATTGCATAGCACCTCCAGTCTCAAAGCCATTTAATGGACTGTCCGTCCTTTGGGTTGTAAGAATTAAAACATATTTGAATTTACAATGAGAATCTGCTGGTTTTTCCTAATTCCCCCAAGTGATTAAAAGTGTTTTGGCACACTGAAATAACTACCATGGTATGCAATGATCTCCAGATTTAAGATCTCCCAAAAAGCATCTCTGTAAATATACATGGAACAGGTGAGTTTACACACATGTGTAAACTGGCACAGTGGCAGAGCTGGTAAAATCATTAATCCAGTTAAGGTGTGAGGAGAACTTCTGAATATGTCTTAAATGCTATGTGAAATGTGTGTAAGTATTGAATATGCCTGATCTGTTCTTTAAATAGTAGTTGTGATGGAAGGAACAAGAACTGTGATGCATGAAGCAGAGCTTTAACTCATTTCTCTCCATATTGCACCCTGATGACAATAATCCTCCCCACACTGAAGCTGCTGGAGGAAAGCTTTCATTAAAGTTCAAGGAAGAAGCTTCCTTTCTGAAGTTTTTTTTTTTTCCAGATTGGGGGTGGGTAATTTCTTAAAGGGCTATAGCAAGGGGAGCATTAATTTGGCACATACTTCCTGACAAGGCTATTTTGGCAATGTGTGATTTAGAAGTTACCTTCTTTAGAAGTGGAAAAATAATGGGTGGTATTTAACTAAGTTTTCCTCGGAGCAGACACTTTGAAAAGAATGATCACAACTATGCTAGGCAATTATTCTGAATAAAACTTAGTTTTACTTGAAGAGTAAGTTCCAAACTAAGAAAGGAGAGATTCACTTACCTGTTTTTGCCTTCATTTCTCCCTTTAGCTTTTCTAGAAAGGAGAACATATATGGTTTTATCTTAACAACAAATTTAAAAATCATGTTATGGCATCTGTAAATCTAATTTGCAATACATATTTCCTTACACACACACACACAGAGAGAGAGAGAGAGAGAGAGAGAGAGAGAGAGAGATATCCTTCTAGGATACCCAAGTAATATTGTTGTGAGGTTGGTGGTGGGGTTAGGCTGTATGATGCTTGAGCCCCTTCTAATTCCTGGTTCCAGCAAATGTTAAAATCTAATGAAGGATCTCATTGTTGAATTAGCCAGGCAAGGACCATAATGGCCTATAAGTATAGATTGATAGCATAAGAAAGGAAGTTGCTCTGTGCCAGAGGGGAAATGGGTGGGTCCTCTCCCACACCTGGTTGGTAGTGAGAAGGACAATAGCAGACAAGAGCAGGAGTTGAGGTGTGTGAGAGAGTTGGGCTAGAAGCAGGAAGAAGCCAGAGAGTCAGAGCCATGGTTGATTTCTGTTTGAATCCAAAGCTGTGACTATGGGAGAAGCAAAACATTCTGGGATGTTAATGCTATGAGCCCGTCCATCGTAGGCTCAGGTTGTATACCATATATCATAAAGACACCACAATCTCCGCAGTCACTTGTTCCAAGGAAACCAAACTCTGGGTAAGTGCCTGGAATCCCTGGAATCTCTCACAGCTCCAAGGTTGGGGTGACATGCAACAATATTTTGTTTAGATTTTGTTTGAAAAGTTTTTGCTACTTACCATTTTCTGTCTTTAATTGTTCTGCAAGGTAAGATATATTTGCTTTTCATATGAATTTTAAAATGAAAATTTTATCAGCAAGAACAGCATGAGATTTGTGATATGTTTCTTTCACTACCAACTGATGGTTTAAAAGGTGGAATCTATTACAAGACTTACCATTGCCTTTCTTTAATTCTTCTGCAAAGAAAATCAAAGGTTTCATGTGAGGTAGATATTTTGAAATAATAAACCATACATCCTAGCACAATCAGAGCCCAAGAAGAAGTAACAGAGGGAAACCATGATTCAGTTATCTCACTTCTTACAAAACTTCACAGCAACTGCAAGAGATTGAAGTTTTGATTTGAGGAATCACAGCAGGGAAGGGAATATTTAATCATTTTTTCCTCTGTAGCATTTCCTGATGGAAGTCAAGGTTTATTCTTAGCTTTCTGATTGTGGTTTGTTTGAGTGAATCAAACCATGATGCCTGGCTTGGGCAAAACACCAAGACAAGAGAGAACCATGATTCCCCCTCATTAATGGCGGTGGGAGGAGCAAAGTAGGAGTGATCTGTTTGCTAACGAGTAAACCATTAACTGTGGCTTACTGTGACATGCAGATCCAGCCATTGGAGTTTGCTATGTATTTATTTCACCGAGAGAAACATAGAAACATATGTTACACTTTACTTGGATTGGGAGCAATTGTTTCTGCAAACCACATGCACACAAATGCAGTGATTTTATTAGAATAAACAGTTTGTTTTCAAAAATAAAATGGCTGCATTAAATCATGGATTATGTTTGTCTTTCCTTTCTACACATCTTCTCTTGCAATTGAAGTCTGCAAGGAGGGCCTGTCTCAGTGTTAACTACTGAACTGTATCATTGGCCACCCACTATAACCCAGTGCTTCCCTCTTCTTCACCACATTGCCCTGCTCCCATCCTGAGTGATACCATGTGCCACAATTTCCAAAGGTGTCGTAATAAACATCCGTTCTTGTAAGAGTCTTTACAAGTATACAAGCTTTCTAATACCCTCCTCTTCTGGTCATGGGGTGATTACTTCAAGTATAGGTGCTATTTGAACCGGTTATTGTTGTTTTCCTTGAGCATTTTCTGTGTTTGACCAGCTGAATCCAAATCGGCCTGAACCTCGTTGATACACCTTTGACCGAAAAACCAAGTATGACACCAACACTAAGGTGGCTAATGCCAATTTGTTGCCAGTACAAACTTATCCTCACATTGGTTCAGCCATATGCAGTCACATTCCTTTAATCTTGAAATAACTCTGATGGCTGACTATTCATTTCTGAGCTCAGTTGAAAGACTGATGCTTAAAGCCCTAAACAACTTGGGTTTCAAATATCTGAAGGAAAGCAACTTCCCATACCAGTTTCAAGCACTGTTCACTGTTACAAAATGCATCTCCTGCCTCTTGGAAGAAAATCACTCCATAGTTTTCTGTGTCCTAGAATTGTAGTGGCTACAATTAAGAAAGGATTAGGCCTTGTCTCTGATATTAGTTCATAATTGAAGGTAGGGCAAAAACACTGCAAGTATGTTTAAGAAGTTAAAAAACCCCCACAGACACTTGAACAAATGAGAACATTAACTCACCTAGCTTTCTATAAAAATGCCAACTTACTATGAAGAGGAAAGCTGAGAATAAATGAAAAGATTATCCTTTTTAGTTTAAAAAGTGCTATATACAAGACAAAGAACACTTAAATAGGGATGGAATTACTTTGAGCTTATTCACATGGATCTTTGCCCTGTTTCTTGGGTTTTCATTAACAGTACTAATAAAAATACAAAAAAATCTAGCAGACAATAGGCATTATCATATGCATATGCACTTAAGGTTTCCTAAAATGACCAGCACAGAAACAGGTACATACAACAATTCATATAACTGTATAAAAACATTTATGCACTAATAATTATAAAAGCATATGTGTGGCTAAACCATGGGTAGGCAAACTAAGGCCTGGGGGCCAGATCCGGCCCAATCGCCTTCTAAATCCAACCCGCGGACACTCCGGGAATCAGCATGTTTTTACATGAGTAGAATGTGCCCTTTTATTTAAAATGCATCTCTGGGTTATTTCTGGGGCCTGATTGGTGTTTTTATATGAGTAGAATGCGGGCTTTTATATAAAATGCATCTCTGGCTTATTTGTGGGGCATAGGAATTCATTCATTTTTTCCACAAAATATAGCCCGGCCCCCCACAAGGTCTGAGGGACAGTGGAACGGCCCCCTGCTGAAAATGTTTGCTGACCCCTGGGCTAGACTCTTTGATATGTATTTTAAACTGTGCATTAATAGGGTTGTGCACTGCAATCAGCCATGTTTGGAACTGAATTGGGTCAGTTTCAGTGGAATCTAAGTGTTGCTCAAGTCTGGGGGTTGGGTGGCCCTGAGGGATCCAGGGAGGTCAGGGGGTAACCCAACAGGCAGAAAGGAAAGACAGGCATTGGGTGGGAAAGGGAGGCAATGAAAAGTGAGTAGGGGGAACCTACCTGACTAGCAGCAACTTCCCAATTTCCAGGCAGAAGGTGGGGTGGTGATGGTGGATGCCTTTTGATTTGGGGTGCAGGCTTTCACTCCCTACTTATCAATCCTGCCTGGCCACTACTTCTTCTTCCCAAAGCCCTACCCTGAAGCAGCATTTCACCTACTTCCAGAGGCCCTGGATTGGGGTGTGGGTGTGTACACGCGCACATGCAACCCTGATAACTAATCTAGCTTTGAAAAAAGGACAATGCACAAGCAGCATAAACAGGCACATGATGCAAGAGATAGCCCAATAAGGGCAAAGCCTGAAGAGGTCAGAAGCCCCAAATTCTGTGTTTAAATCCATTAAAAATGGATTCCTCCTCCATCCTTATGCTTATCTTTTGATCCCTCACAGCAGTAACAGAAAGGGTCAAAGATTGGAGATAGTCATAGCCCTGTGGGCTTGTTCTGTCAAATAGAAAGGGGGAAAACCTATTTCTTACTTAAAGCAATAAATAGATTTGAAGACCGGCTGACACAATGAAAGGAAAGCACCACCTCTTATTTTTAATTATCTAGCTCAAAACATATCTTAATAAATAAATATGTCACAGTTCATAACACTACATTTTAATGAATTTCCTACCTACTCCATTCATGTAAGGAAACTTACCTAGGAAAGCAAAGCCACAGAACATCCAGACTTCAGCACTTTGGACAGGCACCTCTAAAAGACAAAAGCAGGCTTAATTAAATTTCCCTCCATTGCCTCACCAGAAGCAGGGCTTTCAGAGGCTCATACAAGCTCAGAGTTTATCTTGGAATGTGTCTTAGGTCTCTTCCTTCTAGAACTTACATTAAGCTTTGGCCCCTCCATTTCCCTTTGGCCACATTCAAAAACACTATACATATTCAGGAGCAGGGCAGATGTTCCATTGGGTGCCACAGAAGTCATACAAGGTGGTCTGAGAAGAAGTTATATTTTTTTTCTTCAGTTTTCCACTTTTAAAAATCAAGTCATGGATTGAAAGTTTCCGGCACCTCTCAGGTGGGCTCCATTGCCATCATAAGAGAACAAGGAAAGCGTTCATGGTGAGTCCAGAATCTCTTTTTCTGTCATTACCCCTTTGGAAACATCTCCTGAAGCCCTCACAGAAAAATGAGGTCCTCTACAGACTCATGGCCACACCAGGACATGATTGTGGTAGAAAACCACCAACAAAACTGGAATAGCACCACTAACAGGCAAAGAAAGAGGAGGAAGGAAACTTAAGTTGTTAAGATTTTAGATACTTGAGGTTTTAAATTTTGGAGGTTTCATTTAGGTTTTGAATTTTCTATAGTGTGCATTTTATTGCTGTGAACTGCTTTGAAACCTGAGATAGTGAAAAGCAGGATGTAATTTTTAAATAAATAAACAATTTTAAAAAAACAAACTCCCAGTCCTAAAAAGGAAGAAGTGTTTACTGCAACCCCAAATGCATTTAGGAGGGAAACTTTATCAAATGCACATTTTAGGAAATCAGTGGGTTACAGTTTGTGCTGAGCAGAAGAGAAGAATTATGGAAGTTCTTACCATCTAAGCCTTCATAATTACCTTCTATTGTCACCTCCACAATATCTTCTTTGTAGACATCATCACATGTTGTGGCACAAACATACTGGCCACTGTCTGCTAGTTGCACATTAAGAAGAGTCACTTCAAGGAGCCCATTCTTATAGTATCCTTTGTGAATGCCATTCTCATCACTCTCTCCTGTGCTTTTTTCTTCAGCCCTGTGCTGCTTTGTGCTGTTGTGGGTGTACAATGTGTGATTTTTTGAGCCTTCCCACTTATATAATTGCACTTGCACCCTGGAAGATTTGCATCCTCTTACTTGGCAATGTAATATCACATCTTGTCCAATTCTGCCAATTTTAGGATTTACATTGCCGACAATTGAAACACCTACAAAGGCGGAAAAGGTAATAAGAAATTTTATTGGACTTCATTTACCCCACACCTCTTAGTAAATAAATGACTGAATAAATGCATACTTCCAGCAAACTTTCTTGATTTAAATGTAACTGATTCTCAGGTGTGTGTAAAATTGCCACGAGTCTAGAACAAGTTCAGTTAAAATCAAAATTAATCCGATGTGGACACACATCGGATTAATCATTAATAGGATTGTAAGGTCAAGCTGCAATCCTATCCACATCTACTTGGAAGTAAGTCTCATTGAAGTCAATGGGTTGCTTTTGAGTAGACTGATACAGGATTGCACAATTCAAGAATAGGACCATTTATGGCAGATGCAAATATTGACCAGTAGATTATTGATGCAAAACTGGAGGATGTTCATAGTCACACTAGTGTGATCATTTTTCACAAGCATTCATGATTTTGGAATTATCAGTTACAACATACAACCCACAGCAAATACTCTTAAAATAGTGCTAGTGTGCTATTTAATCTTGACTATAACCAAAAGCAAGGCTTTGAAATTGCCTGCAAAGACCCCAGTTACTTTTCATGTGATCCCAGTTACTTCTCTTGCAAGCAAAGCAGGAAAAAGGTGTTATTGCCAAACCCTTTCCGTTGATTCTTTCTTTCTTTCTGACATTGGTATTATTTACCTCTCACATCAAGCTTGTAGATTACCACTTTGCGCCGCAAGTTAGAGTTCACTGAACATTCGTATCTCCCTGCATCTTCCTTCTGAATGTTATTTAGTTTCAGGGAAATATTTCCACCCCCAAGATTATTGTGTTTCAACACCTCTGCCTTTAGTTTATACTTCTTCCTAAGCCATACTTGGCTTTTGGGTCCATTTGAATAAGGGCACCTAGCGTTAAATTTGTCTCCATAACAAACCGACGGGCAGGTATCCCAATAAAGCTGGTAAGAATAGATGTTCTTGCTCTTCCCAGGCCTTCTTCTTCTCCACTGCAGTTCCAAATGAGAGGGATAATAGGTCTCAATCATCTGACATGGAAGAATGGCAACATCCCCAACAGTAACACTAATTAAACCTGGAAAACATTCATTTATGTTAATAACTCATACTTTACATACACTCACACAGTAGTTCATACTTGTAATTGGACAGTTTATTACAAATATACTAGGAATGAGTGGAAAATAGAGATGTATGAAGCTGAAGCTATCATTTCCCATAAACACAACATTTGGTAAAATTTTAAAATTTAACTTGGAAAATTTGCTGTTTGTTTCTGGGTCCAATTCAAGGTATTCACCTTAGTGTTTCAAACCTTACCTAACTTAGGTCTCAGAGGCCACCTCCTTCCCTACAGACACTCTCTGGTGCTAAGAATGGTGTATAAAGTGGCACTGGTTGTTCAACCACCACCAGACCTTCAGGAGGTGGCATAATCTGTGGGAGCCCCTAAATTGTGGAGTTCCCTCCCCACAGAGATGTATCTAGCATCTTCATTACACAGCTTTTGGTGAATGCTCAAGATGTACCTCTTTTGACACTTGAAATGTATATTTTTAGAACCCATCATATTTCTCGGATAGTAAGTTATTATAAACTATTTGTAACATGGTGCCATAATTGTGTAACCCACCCTGGGATCTTAGAGTGAAGGGCCATAAAATAATAATAATGTGAAGAAGAAGAGGGTGGTCAGAGGCGATTGTATTAATGGCACGAGCAATTCCCATATTTTGCAAATCACCCAGGGGGTCCAGTCATATCAGCTGGAAAATCCCTCAGAACCATCTGCAAGCCATTTAGATCCAGCAGTCTTCAAGGGTGGACCTTCGTAACAGGTCCCCTGCCTCTGCAGAAGGGGGAAAGGGTGCTGGAAGCCTAAATCTTGACCAGAAGTGATCCAGCCATGACAAGCGACTGTGTTCGTATCTCCCACTTCCATATATCCCTCTTCCTGCCCAGTCCAGGAAACCAGATCCAGAGATTGTGGCTTGCCCCATGTGTTGGGCCAATGACAGGTTGGGACTGCTCCTTGGTTGTCACAGCCGCCATGGTCCTGAGCCACCCCAGAGTTAATAGCCTTAGCAAGGATGCTGAAGTCTCCCAGAACCAACAGTCTGCGACTACTCAGCAGAGCCTTTGAGACAAACCTTGCCAGCTCAGGTATGTAGACTGTCAGGCACTTAGGTACTTTGTAAACCTGCAGAATTCCTAATCTGTACCAATTACCCAATGCCAGGGACAAACAATCTAGGTTCCCAACCAAGTGGACAGAAAGTCTGGAGAGAGACAGAGAGAATTTTTCTAGAACTCCCCCCGCCAACTCTCAAGTCCCTTCTGAGACGTCTACCTAGTCTCAGTAATATAAACCAGGTCTCCACAAGTCATGGATTAGGGAGATAGCATCTAAGCCTTTGTAGTTACCTTCTACTGTCACTTCCACAATATCTTCTTTATAGACATCATCACACATCATGGAGCACACATACTGCCCACCGTTTGCTAGCTGCACCTGGAGGAGAGTCACTTCAAGGAATCCATTCTCATAGTATCCTTTGTGAGTGTTGTTCTCTTGAACACTTTCTTGAACGCTGTACTGCTGCTCTGTGCTATTGTGGATATACAAGGTTTGATTTTTGGAGCCTTCCCACTTATATAAGTGGACTTGTAGCCTGGAGGATGTGCAGCCTCCTACTTGGCAGCACAATATCACATCTTGTCCAACTTGGACAATTTCAGGGCTGACAGTTCCTTTAATATAAACAGCTGTAAGGAAATAAAAACAGCAACTTTGACTGATGGAATTAGTTTGAGGTCTATGTGATCTCAATACCAGCATAATAAAATGGTGTCGTCCCCATCCCCCCCGAAGTCCTGGTAGGTCAGAATTGCATTATTATGGGAAAACAATTTTGTGGAATGCTGTATATAAGAACTATAATGACAAATCAAGCAGTGTTTCTGGGGAGACTATAATGACAAATCAAGCAGTGTTTCTGGCTTCTTACCCTTCCTCCATATTCCAACAAAACTGATCATAGCGACACCAACCACAAAGATCGGCTTCACTAGTCTCTCCATTGTGGTGAGAAGTCCCTGGCAGCCATCCAGATCTCTGGCAGCATAAAGGGGGGGGGGAGGGAGTTGGTTAAACAATGCATGACTTTGCAATGTGTCCCGACTACTCAACACAAACCTATTATCGTCTGTGAACAGAATAATTTTAAGAATTGGATTTCAGTTAACTGATAAACTTCCCAACAGTATAGGTGACAAATGTGGTATTTCCAGGTTCACTAGCATTTTATTTTTTTTACAGTCCTTCCCAATTAAAAGCTGTGTTGCCTCCTTCCTCATCCTTAACCTCGATCTCGTTTTGAGTGTTTGCTCCCTCTTTTCCCACCCTGAGCAGCCCACAAGTTGCCCTTGCAGGTGGAGGTTAAGTGTCTGTTTATTGTCAGCATCAACTGCATCTCCATCATCAGCAAACTGCACAATCCGATGCATAAGGCTGCCTCTCCCTATAGCAATCAACCTGGACCCCGCAATCATGATCTGAGGCCCTTCTTCGTGTTTCTCCCTGTGGAGAAGTCTGGCTGCCAGGGTCAGATAAGCAGACTCCAACAGGAAAGAAAAGGGAGTGATGGAGACCACAGAGGTCCCAAGCCAGGAAGATAAGAATTAACCCCAGGTAGCGTGGGGGGGGGGCAGAGAAGAAAAGAGCTGGACACTGGACCCCATGTTTGCCCAGTGCCAACAGACAGTTGATCTTTCGTTATTGGATATGGCCCTCATCTGATGCTGGAATCAGATGGCGGGTGAGTGAGGTGGGTCTGTTCAGCTGGCTGCTTCTTTCAATGAGGCAGCAGCAACAACAGCTACCCAGCAGCAGCCATGCAGAGGGAGCAGTTGTATAATAATAATAATAATAATAATAATAATAATAATAATAATAATTGCATATCATTTGGGAATTTTTCATGATAAAAGCACTCTGAGAGATTAACATTTCTGACAGGGTGTGCAATTCCAAATGACTAAAAATATGACTCGAACGGATATTCACTGGATATTACAGTCATATTCAGAAATATTTTCAGGATGTTTTGAGTGCTTTATAAATAGCAGTCTCAAATTACTTTTAAAAAGAGTAGAGAAGTTTTTGTCAAGCGTATTAGTACAGTAGATTTGTATAGCCAATATAGGAGACAGTAGTTTAATTCATCTTTGTAAAGGTTTAATTCTTCTTCGTAAAGATATCCACAGCTTTTCAAATCGTGCTGTGGGTCTCCTCCCTCCCTCCCTCCCTCCCTCACACAAACACACCTTTGCCCCTAGCTTTATTAAAACATTAAAAATCACCTTGCCAAGTGTAATTAGTGAACAACTCTAAAAGTAGAGACAGACCAGGATCATCTTTCATAATAAAAAATAACATAAAAAACCAGTTTGCCATACCTGAAGACCTCTCCTACTTACAGTTAATTCTCAGAACTGGACAATGTATTTTGCAAAGGAATTGAAATATGAGCCAACAATCCATTCCTCTGATCCATATCCATATGGCTTCTTCCAAACCATACCTTTAGACTTTTTCATTCATTGGATTAAAACAGCAACAACCTGTAATACTGATCAGGTGGTATCCAGTAGCATCAAATTTGAATAATGGCGGGCTTAGCTCTACTGTATATGTATAGGTGGCTGGAGTAGAAAGGATTGGCCCTCTTTCTACCACAAGAGCCAATCAGCAACAAGTCACTTTCCATGTCTTTGTCAAGATCTTCTTTGTACTACATGAAGCGAAAAGGTAAAAGGTACAGTAATATATCTGAAACTGATGAGTTGGCAATGACAAATACGACAGAGACTAGATTTCTAACTAATCGTCCTTTCACTGAATCTGAATAAAATGGTTACGACTGTGCCTCAGATGGGTGTGTCCCCACAGAATTCAGAGGAGGAGAGCAAACAAGGAAGTATAATTCTCAACTGCCTGCTTATCCAACCTTTGCTCCCTTTCAATAATTAACTGTTACACACCCTTTCTTCCCTGGTAGTTTTATAACTGAAAGATATGGTTGCTTTATAGTTCAGATCAATAAATAAATTCTTCTCCTACCTTCTTGGCCTGTATCCCTCATTGGCATCTTAGCCAAGAGTCTCAGATCCTGTTTTCACCAACAGGGCTCTAAACTAAAGTTACCAGACATCCCCGTTTCCCGGGGACAGTCCCCAGATTTACAAATCAGTCCCCATACAAAATCCACTGAAGTTGAAAAGTGTCTCCGGATTCATTGAAAAACATCTGGTAACCTTACTCTAAACACACTATCCTTAAGCAGAGTGCTTACCATGCAACTGTCCTGTCTTAAGTGTGACATTTACAGGAGCCACCTTGGCTTCTGAATCCCAATCCTGGGTGTCCCATTTTGGCTCCCGTGCTCTGGCCACACCAGAACAAAAGACAAAAAGACACACATGTTTTGCTCCTACACCGTGGCATGAGTCAGTTGATTCACACCAGACCATGGGACCAAAAGACAGAACCACTTGTCTTTCTCCTTCAGAACGAGGTACTGGCTTCCGGAAATGCAGCACTGGCATCTGGAAGTATGTTGGCTGGAAAGTCGAGTTGCTGTAGGTTTCAAAGCGGTGGCAGGTGTGATGACCACACTGGAGATGTCAGCGGGATGGTGCAGGGTAGGGGGAAATGGTGAGCCCCAAGGGAGGAAGCTGAGAGCCAAGAGGGGGCAGCTCCTGATTGAGATGGGGTGCAGCTCCTATGGTCCTGTCTATAGGAGCCAACTCCTAGAGGTCAAAATCCCTTCGTTCCCCCTAAAATATTTGAGTGGGCCTCCCCCCCCCCCCGTTGAGGGGCATTGCCATCCAAATGGTGTATGCATGCTGTGTCTTGTGATCAATTATGCTGGGTGGGACTTATCTCTCCCTCCAATATTTTATAAAAGTGGGCACCCTTGGTCCTGCCATTCTCACTGGCATGCTGGAGAGGGCCTTCTTGGTGGCTGCTCCCAGACTCAAGAACTCCCTCCCTGGAGGAGCTAGACTGACTCTCTCCTTGTCCTTCTGCCAGCAGCTGAAGACCTTCTTGTTCCAACAGGCTTTGGGAAACTGACTGCTTTTAATGAAAGGGCTGGTGTCGTGATGTTTTTATGGAAATTATTTGCATGTTTTAAACAGATTTTATAGACATGTATCATTTTAATTCTATCAGTGTTTAATTGTTTTTAATTATTGTTTTTCTATGCTTTTAGTGATTCTTGTTTTATCTGCAAGCCACCTTTGATTCCATTAGGGAAAAAGGCATGTTGTCAACAACAACAATAAATGTTCCTTCCCTTTTACATTGACTGCCTTAATATTTGGCTTCAAAGGTTGTGCTGTTCCTCATTCCCACCCACCCATCACCACATTGCACATATCTTTTGCACTTAGAAGTTTCTCTCTGTGTGTAGGCTCTCTGCATGATTTATAACCTCTGTTATTTTTCCTAGAGTTGAGCTAAATGTATGACCTTTCAGCTTTCACTACACTTGTCCTCTACATAAAAGTAAGGCAACAGTGGTGAACAACGAGCTTAGGACTTCCCATTGGGCCTGCAAGTCCACGTGGCCAAGCCACATCTATCTACCTTCCCTCTGAAGTCATAAGTAACCATCTCTGCTTGCAAATTTATTCCAATTCATGTATGCAAAGGAAAAACTGTCACAAGATGTCAGATGATAGACAAGTAGGTGGCCCCACAATCTTTGTCAAACTTGGCTGGTGGTGTTGGAAAGGTAAGGATCCAGTACACTGGGTAGATCCAATTCCTCACCCTAAAGTGACTCATGGAGAGAGCCAATGGCAACAGGATATATTTTTTTTAAATGATATTTATTGAGAATTTTAAAGTTACAAAGAAAAAAGAAGGAAAAAACAAGAGAAAAAGAAAAAGAAAGAAAGAAGTACTTCAATGTACTTCAATGGCAACAGGATATAGGATAAGTTGTGCTATACATTCCAGAGCATGAGAATGAGTTGACACAGGGGTGTTATGTTTGGTGAAAGTCTCAATTCTTTTTAGTAATAAGTAGTTCTGTCCCTAGTCATTGTTCTTTAATTTCCAGTAATAGGATTACTGATCTAAATAAAAATGTTGTGATAAGAATAAACTACCAAATGGCTTCTTCAAGGAGGAATATGTCTGCAGTTTATAAGTTCCAGATTCTAAACCCACTGACAATTGTCTCATTTTTGCTTATGTAACTGACTATAAAAATTCCAGCACCTGATGAAAAAGGTACAAAGATATAACCAATATATTAGTACATATATTGTGTTGAAAAAAGTAGTGACATAACTGAAACAAGCAGTCCTTCTCTGCTGTTTACAGTTGAAGACCATGAGACTGATGATTGCAGTCTGTGATAGAGTAATTTCATATTTCATAAATCTTCTTTCAAATTTATTTATTTTTCTATTATTAATATACCAAGAAAAATCACATATCCATATTATATATATATTTTAAAAAATAACAATATACAAAATATTTTATTTTAATGATTGGTATCAACAGTAGATTTCATACTACTTCTCCAGTTATTGATATGTACAGAATTGCTGACCAATCTATAGTTTATCTTGTGCTTTTGAGGCTGTGGGATGTTTTGCATATTCTGCAAAACAAAACAAAATCCAACAATCTGGAAAAAACAACAACCCAAACCTGTTGCATATCTGAAGAGACAAGACACATTAGTAACTTGTAGCATGTGCTCTCCAGGGTCAAAATCAATACAAAAAAAGCTAGTCCAAATGTCTGTGATTCTTTCTGTAGCTGAAAGAGCATGAAGGGTGTCTCATTTTTTCTGCTTCTAGAATGAACCTGTCTTCTTCTGATCCAGATCTAGTAACACCCACAACAGATACCTGCCCTTTGGTTTCCGTTTCCAGGATAACGCTCCCACCATCAATCACTTTAGGCTGGTTCATGTGATTATCATCTGATGGGAGCAACATCTAACAATGATGACTTGCAACACAGGCAGAACACCTCACTGCAAAAGTTAGGCTTCCTAATGGAGAATTTACATTACATTTACATTAACTATGAGTAATTAGGTGTAAAAAAAAAAAAATCAAAATCAAAGGAGCAGGTGTAAACCAGTCCTTACACAAGGCTCTGTAACATGTAGAAAACATGGGAAGTACTTTCTTTCACAGGGATATTAAACATTTAGGGATGCTTATTGGTCGGACTTTCAAGAACTTATCATCACTCCCAGGATTGAAGAATGGATACATTTCCTCAGAGAATCTATAAGGGATTAACCGAATAGGGCACATCTTCTGGACATTATAAAAAGACAGCACTTTCCCATTCACGTCCAGAAAAACACCTACAACTTCACATTCTTCATTCTGGCCATCAGTTAGGCTATTTCCTCCAGTGCAATGAAACTTACCCTGGAACCATCGTATACCAATATATCCCTCCTCCAGTGGCTTTTCCAGCTTCTCCTCTTCTAGCCTTTTTCTTGCAGTTATAGTAATTACTCCCAGCTCCCACTCACATTTGTGTCCAACCTCCACCTCCCAGTACATCTCCCCCCCACTATACCCCTCATTTGCCACTGCAATCAGAGGTCCTTTGGGATCTTTCAGTTGTTCTAAGAGAGAATGGTTATATTTGACTTTATTCTTCTCTTTGATGATGAGTTTGGCATGTGTGCATTTCGGATCCAGAGTGACATCGACTAGAGAGCAGGAAGAAACAATAATGCCATTTACAAAAGAAGATTGTTACTATCCATATTAAACACAGGGATCTTTTTTTGTGTGAGGTTATTGCTTGTGACCCCTTGCAGTGGTATGGTGAACTATCTCTGACCCACCTCATAAACCACTGTACAATTACATTCCACCACATCGTTGAGTATTACCACCATATGGAGTCTAATTTAATGCATTCTTGTGTTTATGCAGTTGTTGACTTCAGTGTAATATAGACAGAAACATACTTTTAAAATGATAATATTGAACCCAGCATCAGCTTTTGAAATCAATGCTCTAATCTAGCTATTCGCTATATGGGGAAAGGACATCTGGAGGACATCTGGAGTGTCCCTAAATACAAGGACTTTCTAACTTGGCACATTGATTGCCCCCTCAACTGATGTAAATGGAATTCTTATGTAGTTCTAGTGTACACTTGAAAATGTTGGCAACGTTAAAATAAATTCAACAGTGTAAATAAGTTTTGATGGATGTAATAATGGAATACTGAATGGTTTAGTTTATGTAAAATATGCAGGGATTTATGATATATGAAATGAACTATGGAAAGAGAAGTAGGGAAGTCATTGATATTTTAAGGATGCTTAAATGAGTAAATCAGGAATCAAGATCAAAGGAAGAGAGTTAAACTCCCCACCCACCTGCAATAATTTATTAGTCTTCTGATATACTGATAATTATCACTTCCCAACACCACTATTTGTATTTTTAAAAATGGGCACACTAAATGCAAGGAAGCCTTTAATATACTATATTCTCTCATTCGGCCTTGAGAATATAGACTGACAACTGCTGAAGGTGTTCCATATTCACAAATGATCATACCTGCACAGGACAATGCCCTCCTGAACTCTGCAATGTAAAACAATAGGTAATCGTGAGATTTGCAATGGTGCAACAGTTTACATTTAAAGAATGTAAGAATCAAAACATGTTTTGATCCAACTCACCTAGTTCATGCTCGGCTTTTGCTGTAAATGAAGGTATTATTCAATCAGCAACTGTTTCACAAATGTCTTCTGACAAAACATAGATAATGTGAGTGTTTCAAGCAATCAGATGGAATGGCTTTAAAACTAAGCATGGAGAAATAAAGAAGTGCAAGGCTTTTGCTCAATTCTTCTTCAGTTGAAGCTGAATGTAGCCTGAGTTTAGGTCTTAAGTGTAGGTAATAAGTATAGCTATAGACCTCAGATCAATGCATAACTTCAATAAATAAAAAGACCTAAAGTGCAAATTAAAGGGGGGGGCACACTTTGAGGGTGGCTTTTGCATCCTGACTCTGGAATGCCTTATAACCTCTTAGTCAAGCAGCAAGCTATATCCTTCCTGGATAGATTCACTTGGCAGAGAAAATAATGTTTCTTCCAGGGCCTATCTGAGGGCAAAAAGTACCTTAACAAGATACCCACTTTTCTTGTCAGTGACACTACTAGTTGTTTGCCCCGGCAGGTGCATTCTATGGCTTGTGAGTGCAGGGGGGGGGGGAATAGGAAACAAAGACAATTTAAACCTCATGTTTGAAAACAGCCTCTGGGTGAACAAAAAACATATGTGAGTGTTGCACCGTCCATCCACTCAGTCACATGTTACTGAATATTACTGAAAATCATCCTTACCGAATTTTTCTTGCACTTTCTTGAATTCTGCAAATGAACAAAATAAAAAGGATCAATATTTTATGAATATAAGCAAGGTAGGGCTTTTCAATTTGCCTTCTAGAATGTTTAAGATTAGCTTAGTTTTATTTAGTTTAGTTTTTCTATACAGTACCCAGAAACAATCAGAACTATCTATCTATCCATCCATCCATCCATCCTAAAATTTAAGGCAGGTATCATTATCTAATTATATATACTGTTTTTAGATCAGATTTGATTTACGGATATCAAAACATTTTGCACTACATTCTGAGGACTAGGACCTTAGAGATTTTAAAAATATTAAGCTGTTTAAAAATTATTATAAATACACCAGCTTCTAAAGTAGTACAGTCATACCTCGGGTTAAAGTAGCTTCAGGTTGAGCATTTTCAGGTTGTGTTCCGTGGCGACTCGGAAGTAACAGAATGGGTTACTTCTGGGTTTAGCCACTTGCGCATGCGCAGATGCTCAAAATGACATCATGCACAGAAGCGGTGAATCGCGACCTGCGCACGCACAGACGTGGGTTGCGTTCTGCTCAGGATGCAAACAGGGCTCTGGAACGGATCCCGTTCGCATCCAGAGATACCACTGTATTTCCTTGGCTAGAAGGTGCAGCAATGAATTTCCTCTTCATATTTAGTATCTACTAGACCATTCAATACAATCTCTATTTCATGATTAAATGTCAGTGGGCTTCATCTGCCTAGCTGCCAGGTTCAAGTTATGACAGCTGCAGCTGGAGAGAGAATCAGGCTGTAAAAGGAAGAGTGGCTGCAGCACCCCTGTCAGATGGGTGGGGTACAGATAAATTATTATTATTACAGGTATTATTATTAAGAATTTGACTAGTTGACATCCCTGCTAGTGCTATGGAATTACCTTTTCCTGTTTCTTCTTTTACTTTCGCTGAATAATAAAAGAGTGATAGAGTTAGTCACATGGTGAGCAAAGTATTATTAAATTGTTAAAAATATGTAACAAGTGAAATGTACAAGTTGATGTTTCTGTTTTATCTGTAAGCTGCCACGAGTCCCTGTCAGGGAAAGAGGCAGGATATAAACAAATATAATAATGATGATGGTGATGATAATGTATTGACAGTGAAATTTTAAGTGTGGTACGTGGATCTCCACAGCAGTTGTTCAAACTTCATTTCTAACTGTATCTGGGAACATAAACACAGAATGATATCTGTGTGAAATCTACAATGAATGACCCCAATGTATTTTACCATTATGACAGGCAGAAACTGAATAGGACTCTTACCTAGTTCCCATTGAAGCTTTGCTTTTTCTTAAAGAGAGAGAGAGAAGAGAAATATTATTATTGGATCATGCCATATATCGAAGGAGAAGGGGATTCTGTTGGGCAGCAGTGGTAACATCCAACTACAAAAGCTGGCCTTTGGGAAGTGGGGAATTAAAGATCTGACCCACTGGCAGTATCTCATCTTCCAGTTCTGGTTTGGGTTTTATATTCCAGAAAACCACAACTGATACTAGATAGATATCCAAGACACATACACAGGAAGTGTGTGCGCTTCATTATGAACGGGAGGTAAACATTTCTCTTTCAGTTCATAGATATTATCTACTGGCCTGTACTCTTATATTCTTCACCTGCACAATATGCTAAAGCTCACAGTTGGAAACTAGCCAAGAGGACTATGCCATAAACAGTGGTGGCCCCAGATGCAGAGGGCAAGTCAAGCGGAGGGTGTAGTTCTAGCCCTGCACTCTTGTCCCAGACCATTTGCTCAGAGGCGACAGGCAAGTGAGGAAGAGCAGGAGCAATGCCATTGGATTCCAGTGCCAGGGGATGCCCAATGGTGCTAGTCATGGAAGTAAACATATTCAGGGTAATTCATGTGCAATTTTAATAAGGACGAGTAGAAAATCCATGCTTACCTTCCTCTAATGCTAACTTTTCATTTTCTGCACATGGGGAGGGATATATTAGTATTATTAACATTTGTTCAGTGCACTTTACAAAATGTTTGACTTACAAAATCTTAAAATGATGATCAACTTATGAAACATTTAAAATCCATATCACAGAATATCTAATTATTGGGTGGGTGTGCAACAAAAGCACTAATATCCATGCTCTGTTATGTAATGTATGGAAACCCAGCCAGCTTTTTTTGGGGGGGGGGGGTTAATAAATAATAAAATTATTATTACTTCGAACCTTATAACAAACAATGTATAAACTTTCAGCCCTGGTAAGAACCTCAGCATAGTTAGGACTTGAATGGCTTCACTCTGCCCCACCTAGCAGACTTTGCTCAGCCCCTTATTCTCCCAGTTAACACAATCCCATAAATCATTCCATAAAGTGATACAGTGATTACCTGAAAAAGCAATCTTCCTACGATCGTCTGAAATAAAATAAAGAACAAGATTTTTAATATACTTTCTATTTTTATACGCATGTTCTTTGTTTATAGGGGGAAACCACTCTCAGCATTATGTAACAATCAATGTTCTGAGAAGGTGCATGCTTAACAGGAGACCATAGACAACCCTGGCTGTATGATGTGATGGTCTAAACCACTGAGCCTCTTGGGCTTGCTGATCAGAAGGTTGGCTATTCGAATCCCCACAACAGGGTGAGCTGCCGTTGCTCTGTCCCAGCTCCTGCCAACCTAGCAGTTCAAAAGCATGCCAATGCAAGTAGATAAATAGGTACCACTGTAGCGGGAAGGTAAACGGCGTTTCTGTGTGCTCTGGTTTCCGTCTCGGTGTTCCGTTGCACCAGAAGCGGTTTAGTCATCCTGGCCACATGACCCGGAAATCTGTCTGTGGACAAAGGCCGGCTCCCTCAGCCTGAAAAGCGAGATAAGAGCCGCAACCCCATAGTTGCCTTTGACTGGACTTAACTGTCCAGGGGTCCTTTACCTTTTTTAAAAAAAAAAACACAACACCTTACATGCCATTCTTGAGGTTTTAGGTGCACACTTCTATGACAGAGCCAGTATGGAATGGTCTGGGTCAAGAGGATTTGCCTGAGGCAAAATGTACCATACCACATCTCAGTGTTGTGGCCGCTCACTGCCACTACCTGCAAGTACACCAGCATTACGGTGGCCTGCTTGAGTTTAGGTCTGAAGTGCTGTGATGAAGTGGGTTATGGGGAGAGGGGGCTGGAGGGCTGCCCTCTCCAAAGTCTCCAGGCTGGTGCTGCACAGCTGCAAAGCCCAAACGCTTCCTTCCTGTTTGCCTTTTCACTCAAAGTCTTTGCTCGCTTTTCCTCCAGCACCACCACCAGGCTGCTAGCAATGCGGCGGCAGCAGTGGGCGATACCTTCATTGGAGGCCAGCTCCACCACTGCTGTGGCACCTGCTGCTTGAGGTGGCCATCTTACATTGCCTCATGGGCACAGCGGCCCTAGGAATGGTGGTGTCAGATTAGGCCCCCAGAGACAAGAGTTCAAATCCTGACTCTGCCATGAAGCTCACCTTGAACCAGTCACTGTTCTGCTTAATTTATGTATGCGATGGCACATCCATAATCATTGACACATGCCCTTCTGGCCTGCACTCTTTTATAAAGACTTCAGGAATGAGGTTATTACCCGTCTTTTATTGTCCATTCCGGGTCACCCAGCCACTGCCACAGTGTCCTTTTTCTTGGCACCTGATCAAGATGAGCAGGTGACAGCAAAGGTTGTAAGGTTTTTAGCTGGGGCAATTAGAATAAAATCCACTATTTGACTATTGATTCAAAACCCTAAAATGTATTTTATATAATTGACTTTTTTATTTTTATTCTTTGTTGTTTTATTGTTATGGCCAATGGTTGACACAAATAAAGATTCATTCATGTATGCCACTATAAGCTTCTTGGAATAGAGATGGGATACAATTGTAATAATAACTACTACAACAATAATAGTAAAATTTCCGTTGTACACCTGACATGTGTACACCAGCCCCTATAGAAAGTATGTAAGTGGGTGTAAACCTAGTTATAGATTATCTTCATATTCTGAATTTTCTTGTTCTGCTTGTGGTTATTTATATACCCTAATGCACATCCAATCCATCTCTCTCTCTCTCCAAATCCAGAAACATGATGATAAAGATATCCCACACCCATTTAATGTGTCTCTCTCTGTGTGTCTTTGTGTTCATGTTCTGGAACAATGGGAAAACTTACGGTTTAGTTTCAAATAGGTGAAAATTATGACATTGATGATGAGTATTGCAATGACGAAGAAGCCAACCATACAGAGGGAGGTGGAAGGGAAAAAGATATCTGTGAATAGAACAAAGTCAACAGTTAGAAGATCTTCTCTGCTTTTTCTTTTTTTTCTTTTTAATTCGTCCATAGGAAACAATAAGCACAGTTTAAACCAAGTTTCAAAATAATAATGATAAATAAATATGAATATCTACAGATAGCAGAAAAGACACCTGGCAAATTCTGCATCCATTGACAGAATTCTTTAGTTCAGACCAATGTGGAGCCATAATGCAACTTGAACAACAATTCATGTTTCTTGTTATATCTCAAATCTTCACAGGATTAATTTTCCTAGTCCTATGGACCATGTAGGAAAGCAACATTAAAGTAAATCCTACTCAGAAGACTGGATTTATTGTTTCTTTGCTCCTAATCCTCAATATGCATAGGCAAATTATTTCACTTAATAACGTTCCCCCAAAAGTTTATACTATTGTTAGGGAGCATTGTGAATATTCATTGTTAACACTGTGTTCATTCTACACATTCATCACCAGTTTCTATACAGCACCATTTCTCATTCACCTGCAATTACAAGGGATGTTGATCCTATTGGTGTATTTGAAGATTTACTGGTGATTCTGCAGGAGACAGCACTCCCAGAACCCCATTCTAGAAGAACAGAATTTTCAATGCTGCTTTTGCCCAGAGTGGTTGGAGTAGCAGAAAGTTCCTGTCCTTTGCCATCCATCCATGACAGCTGCAGAAGCTCAGGAGATCTCACATTCTCAGATTTGCAGACAAGTCTGATCCCACTACCCTCATATTGGTCAAGAACAATCAAAGGGCTCGTACTGTTACCTAAAGAGATAGGAAGATAGTTCAGTGTGAAGCATAAACACCAATAAATATTTGGGCAAAATTTGTATTTATTTCTGTAATCTGGGTTACATAAAGCAATGATATTCAACTAGCGGTCTTGAAACTTGCATGCCAACCCAATCCTACCACCACTTAGTTTTTATAAAATAAATTGGAGATGCAAACATATTGTAGAAAATCACAAGTGAGTCCTATGTTTTAGGTTAGAATTAATATTGGTCACTGGGTGTGAAAAGATCAAAAAGGTCTAATATGAAATACATGATGTTATCCACTATGTGAGCTGCATAGCAGGAAAAAACATTGGGCTCTGAGGTAACGCTTGTCAATTTCAAACCAACTCTATTTCAAAGAATGTAGAAAACATTCTCTAGTCATTCCCACTTAAAAGAAGAATTGTTTTGAGTGTGCTCAGAAATGATCACGTTTTCTGGTAACTGTGGCTTTCCTCGCCCTTAAAAGGTAGGCTTGCTTGGGGACAGAATTATAAGCTCAGTCTGAAGGATATTGAAACAGCAGTTACTGTAAAGGGCAATCACTTCTATGCATGCTCAAAACTGCATAGACAGGAAAAGATGAACAAGACTGAACGCAAAACAGGTTTACGGATCATCAGCGGTTTGCACTAGATGATCATCAAGGTACTTTACAGTTCTATAATTCTAACCCATTAATTGACTATTCACTGGATTAACCGTATGACCAGAAACTCAAATTAGTTGTTTTCTTGAGACACCGAAGGAGCTTTGTATCACTTTTAGGTTCATTGTTAAATTGAAGGGTCATCTTTAATATATTCTTTACCAATAAAAATAAAAGTCCCTCCAATTAAATCTTTAGTTGGTGACTGCCAATTAAATTGATTAAAGCTGACATTTCTAGTAAAAACAGAGCAGGGAACTGGCCAAGGCAATTACTTTTTTAAAAAAACCCAAACACCGCTCAGAATACTTACCAGTTGCTGAATAACTCATAATCAGGAATGGCAGCAAGTGAATGGCACTGTTCCTAGAGTTGGTGAGAACAGCTATGAAAGCAAAGAAGCATTTGAACATCACTTTGGATACTCAAAAAATGTATAGGCAAAACCCACATGGAAAGGGAATGAGCGTGGAATTCAAGAGGAGTTCTATTCTGTCACCAAGTTATTAAGGCTGTAATCCTGTACATTTCCATTCAGAAGAAAGCCATATTGAATTGAATGAGACTTATTCCCAGGTGAGTTAAACTTTAGTCTCCTTTTGATTATAGTTCTCCAATTTTCCTTCATCCCTTATCCCCACAATATTTGAGGTTTTCTGTGGGTAATTTTGCTATGGATTTTTTTGTAGAAAGATAAAAAAATCTTACCGCCTAAAAGTAGAATAATATTCATGATTCGGCTTCCAGTGCATGAAAAGTGATATGCTGTTGTTCTTGCTGTAGATTTTTCCAGTTAATGATTAATCATACACTGAAAGGGAAGCAGCGAAAGGGAAGGGGAATTGCATGAGTTGTGCACTGATTGATATGTAGGTGAACAACTCCCTCACTCAGCATTCAGCAATGAGACTGGGACGATCAGACCGCTTAAACAAAAAGCTAGGCTGCAGTGCTGTTGTGACTCCAGAATGATTTTAAGACAGGGTTAGCTAAGCTGCGGGTGTCCAGTTTTTGCTGACTACAATTACAATCAGTGCTGACCATGGCCATGCCTGCAAGGTCTGGTTGCAGTTGGTATCTGATAATGTCTGGATGGCCAAAGGTTCCTCGTTTCTGATTTCAGATCTGAAACAGGAGAGGCAATTCTAAGTAGACCTGACTTGGGACTCAGCTACATTAGTCAAAATACAGCGTTCTACATGTGTTATAACACTGTGACACCGGATGGTGCTGTAGAGTTCGATCCTTCGGCAATGTGATTTTGCATTGTGAGCTTTACTACGCGTTTTCCTGAAATGTTTTTTGATGTGTCTAGATCCAGCCTTGATCTTCTTAAAGTCTAAGAATTCATACAAACTCTTCATAAGGAGTTCTTACATTTAGGTGTAGGTGGTCCTTGGATGGAGATTAAGGACAGGCTGTGCCCAAACCACCTTCAAAAGGAAGGTGGCTACCAAAGAAAGCCCACCCCTACCAGCCAATCTTTCAGATTCAAGATATTAAGCAGCTTGCCCAGAGAAGGGGAATCTGTGGCCTTCCAGATATTGATGGCTTCCATCAGCTTGAGCCAGCATGGAGAATGGTTGGGGAAGATGGGAGTTGTAGTACAACAACCTCTTCCCCATCCCTGTTGGGCCACATCTTCCCTATCCCTGTTCAAGCCCATTTGCAGTTTAAGGAAAACCTAGGAGGCAGAATTCTCTCCAACTGATCATAAAAAGGAAACTTCCTCCACCTGCCGGTTTTGTGGAATAGAGTGCAAAGGCAGGGGAAACATGACATATACTAGACCTCACTTAAAACACATTAAAACTATTTGTATTTGCATTCTAGCTGTTTTGTTACCTTAGGCTCCCACAAACCTTTCTGTCTCGAGGTTTGATGCAGCAGTGGGATAAGTCCAAGGAAATGGTTAAGTCCAATTAGCTGTTCTGCCAGGGAAGCCCTCAAGAATGCTTTTTAGTTAATAAAGGCCTTCTAGATGCCCAAATAGGTATCCACATGAAAATGAGGTTGAATTGCCCATTAAGAGTGCTTGGCGTTCATTGTTTCATTGCTTATACATCTGGCACCTGAGGCAGATAATCTGCCTCCCCGGCAGTAAAAATACAATAAAAACGAATTAACAATTTGTTCCCACCATCTCTCACTCTATGTGTGTCCTTTCTCTGTCTTTCTCTCTGTCTCTCTGTCTCTCTCTCTCTCACACACACACACTCACACACAAACCACTAATAAGTCATTTGCACAGCAGTTTCCTCAGTTTGAGGTCAAAGTGCTAAAACAGAAATTTAGATAGCATCAATGAAAAAGGACACGTGGTCTTATTCTGTCCCTTCATGCCCACAAACTCTTGGCTTAGATAGAAAACTGTTGCTCACATATCAAGAGAGGAATCTATTCAGCCTGTCTCCACAAGAGCCGATTTCCTGGAATTGTGTGCCTTATAAGAAAAGAGGCTTTCACTTTTAATCCACCAGGACAGAAACAAACCTGATTTCCCACAACCACTCCTTTTCCAAGAAAGGGTGGCTTTGACACTGCTGGCACTTTCAATTTGTTTTGTGGTTTTCAGTTCCTGACCTTTGCTCTCTGAAACACAAACACACACCTGAAAGGAAAAGGGGAGTAACAGAGGTGCATTTTTTCTGAGCTCAGAATGGTTTTGTTATCCAAAAACAATCAACAAAGGACTACCTCTTGGAGCTTCAACAGTCAGTTCCAAGCCAGGAAATGCAACTGGCACCTTTTGGAACATTGAAGGGCAAAGAGAGAAACTTGTGCCAGAAACAACAATTAAAAGTTAGTGTTGATAATGTTAGCCCTGATGAATATTGTAATGCTTACAAATAACTTGGTTTACACAAAGTTTCAAGGTGCCAACGCCTTCACGCGTCACTCTCAGGAGCTATCAGGATTTCAGGATCTTCACACAAACAGATGGTTTTATCAAGAAATTTTGGCAGCAGAGGGAGAGAGGAGGGTTCACCCTTCCTGATTTTGAATTATATCATGCGGCTGCTGGGTTAGTTTGGATTCAGGACTGGGTTACTCTAAAAGATGCAGATGTCCTGGACTTAGAGGGTTTTGATAACCGCTTTGGCTGGCACGCATATTTGGTGTATGAGAAGGTGAAGGCTCACAAGGGGTTTTTGAACCATATAGTAAGAAAATCACTTTATAAAATATGGTTCAAATATAAAGATCTATTAGAACCCAAAATCCCCTTGTGGACCTCACCGACAGAAGCCCTGACTGTAAAAAAGAAAAACATGAAAGCAGAATGGGCCACATATAGAATGCTGTTAGAAGAAAACAATAATAAACTCAATTTTTTTTAAAGAAATAAGGATATATCTGATGGACTGGTTACAATATTTTCAAATAAATGAGAGATTAAATATGGTTAGAAAGAAAGTATTCGAGAATGCAACATCTAAATTTGAAAAAGAATTAATATAATCAAGGATGTACAATATTCTTCTCCAGTGGGAGGTAAAAGAGGAAGAAGTGAAAGGGGTAATAGTAAGGTGGGCCCAGGACCTTGGCTACAATATTTACACGGACCAGTTGGAGAAACTATGGAAGAAAGATATTAAGTTTACGGCGTGCTATAATCTCAGAGAAAACATCATGAAAATGCAATATAGATGGACTTCCGGGGTGGCGCCATTGGCAATGGCGAACTCCCTCTGAACTGGAGGGACTAGCTCCGCGTGAAACGGGTCTTCTCCGCTACGCCGAAGCGGGGACCCTTTTAAAAATCACAGGCGGATGAAGCCTGTGACCATGGGACTCGGCGGGCACCTTTAGCACCCCCCCAACCTGCAAAGGAACCCACTAACGGGCTCCGAAGTGAAGAGGGGGAAGTGGCGCGGTGCTGTGAGTCAACTGCTATTTCCGTGGAGCAAAGCCGCCTAGCCGTTGCCGGAGAGCGCTGCCTTTTTCCTGGGACAATTTGGATTCTAAAATAAGCACCCGTGAGTACTTAAACTTTGAACAACTGGACTTTAAATAAGGACTTGCGAGCAGAAAGGAATTGGACTTAAAAATTTATTTCAATTTGGTACTGAAACGGGAAGGTCTAAACAGGAAGTCAGCCTTCCGTTCTTTTGTAGACAGAATAAAGCAAAGACAACGTAAACTAGAGCTCAGAAAACCGCCTCTAAAGGATTGGATTTCATCATTTAAAATTGTGGTACCCCCCTTCGACAGCAGGAGAAGAAGGGGTATCTTTTTCGGACTGTTTAAACCTGCAGAAGTGAGTTTAAAGTAAAGTAACTTTCCACCGTCCTGATCCTAGAGCGGGGTGTCAGGACTGACGTTTGAAGCTCATTGACCAGAGACAAACGTTTTTGACAGATAGCTAAAAGAAGAGAAACATAGTGATTCCACTGTTTCCTTTCGCAGTTTAAAGGAACAAATATTGACAAAATATCTCAAAAAGGAAAACTTTGTTGCAAGAACAAATAGAAGTTTTCCCCCTAGAGGGAGACTGTGAAACTGTAACTAATTCCAGGGAGCCGGCAGCTGCTACAGATTATAATCGTGGGAATAGACATTTGACCTTGCAGGACAATGTATTCAGAAGCTCTGTTGTGTGCTTTTTATAAAACAAATGCCCTACTGGAACAGTTACATGAGAAGACGAATTTGATGGCGAATTTGATTAGAAATTTTGAACAGGCAGTGGGAAACTTTGAACAGACAGTGGGAAAATATGTGGAGCCCACCCAGGAATTAAATCAGGAGTGTGTCCTGACAGAACAGGCCCAACAGGAATATGAGCTTTTGGATTTGACAAATGAACTTGGAAAAAGCCAGATTTGGAAAGAAAAAGTTTGGTTTGGCTTGGAAATGGGGGGCTGGATTGACCCCCCTATGCAGGGATGTTTGGACTTTTCAAATCTGGCAATGGGCCGTGAGATGTTTGGGATTGTGGGGGCTCTTAATTTTGGAGGGTTTTTGAAACATGTTTTTAAATACCACATGGAATTTAGTGTCGAATATGGAAAAGGGGCCGATCTGTTGAGAAGGGTCAAAAATATTGCTAAGCTGGAGTTCCCACGAGCAGGAGACAAGGGAAAATACAGTTACAAATATGAAGAAGAGCTGCGGAAGGGACATGGAAGAGACTTAAGGGCCTCGGATATAAGGTTGCCAGGTTAATGCGCTAGATCGATGGGATAATAAGGACTGACAAAACCCGGGACCAGGAGGAAGGGACACTGGATGAAGATTGGATTTGTTTTTATTTCTTTTTTTTTTTACTATTAGGACTGTTTTATAAAATTGATGAATGTTAGAAAAATGTTGGAATGAAATTACTCAGCTTTAGTAAAAATGTTTAAAGAATTATGAAAGAAGATTATGGTTATGAGAAGTTGGTAAGGATAAGATTTAAGTTTTAAGTTTCAAGGTATTTTTTATAGAAAGATAAGATTAAAATAGTTTAAGGTAATGTAATGACAGAATATTATGAAATATGGAAAGGATTTGCTGTGATAATTAACAACTAGGATACAAAACTTGCCCAAACTGGCAAGCATAAGTTACCCCTATTCCTGAACTGGCAGTTGATTGTGGGCCCAAGTTTTGTGAATTAGGCCCTGAGTCACATGATCATGCTAGATTGCATTTTGGAATAAGTGTATGCCTCTCCTTCCCCATCATGTACTTACCACCCCCTTTTTAGACTTACACTGGCTTATGTTTCACCAGTGGGAATTCATGCTCATATCTCCAGCTCAGCCAGCACAGGGAACTTAATCAGCATTGCCCAGGCTCAGCCCTGGGAAAATCTAACAACAACTTTATATGCCACCCATCAGACTGAGTTACCCCAGTCACTCTGGGTGGCTTCCAACAAATTAAAACACAACACGACATCAAACATTTAAAATTTCCCTATACAGGGCTACCTTCAAATGTCTTCTAAAAGTCAGATAGTTGTTTATTTCCTTGACATCTGATTGGAGGGTGTTGCACAGGGCAGGCGCAACTGCTGAGAAGGCTCTCTAAACTCTCTTATCCGGACAGATCCTGGGCTTTGACTGCACTGCTAATTTAGAATATAGGATAATCTCCAACATTCTCATGTGTGAAGGAGAGATTGATTACTTCATCTTCGTATCTAACAAACCAATAGGCAAATTACATTTGCCATGATTTCTATGCTTTCTATGATACCCATATTTATAGGCCTAGGATGTCAGCAAGCAGAATTCCCAGGTATTTCTATTGTGTTGAACAAACAAGTGTACCATAATTAACACAACAGAATGAACATCACTTTTGTCATTCCATCGACCTGTGGTTACATCATTTAACATTTGACATTACCAATGAAATTGCAATCAGACACAACCATGAGGATATGGTAGAACTTGAAGGTTACCGGTAAGTGCATATAACAGCAGGAAAACAAATAAAGGATCCTTGCATGGTTAGAGGCAGGAAAGAGTAAATAAAATAATAAACAGAAAATTGGATGAAAGTCTTCTCAGATCTTCTGGGGGCTGTAAAGCTTTCAAATTCCTCCAGTTCTAGCACTTTCAAACTTCTTCCATATTATCAATTCCCGTAAATTTTCACGCATTGTGAGGATGCTGCATCGGCATGTGAAATGTTGGAGGTGTCTCAGGCAGGTTGCATGTACAATGGAGTAACAGATGCATAGGTTGTTGTTTCTGTATTTCGGTGTGGTGATCGCTTGGAAATTGGAAAAAAAATAGTTACCTACTGATATTGGCTTTTTGGCAGAAGTAATTTGGGGTCAATTGTTGTTATGGCAAGAAAAAACTGTTCACCTTTCTGGAATATATTTGTAGTTTTACACAGTATTCCAGGGTTCTTGGTACATAAGTGGACCCAGAGGGGGTATGAGTGGGGCAGGCTACAATAGTCCACTTCCTTGGGTAATACCAGGCCAATGCAGAGCTTGTCTGAGGCTCACGGAGGAAGTTTTGTTAGAATAAAGTTCTTGGCACAACAGTGTAAGTCCCGCAGGCCCCTGGCGCCCCCCCCCCAGCCAGCTTAGCCCTCCGAGTCCTGGGGCAAGTGTACTGGACAGCCTCCTACCCCTGAACAGTCCTGGGTTCAGGGGTAGGAGGCTGTCTGGTACACTTTATAAACTAGTCAAAGTCAGAATTGAATATGGTCTACTGTACCAAGACAGATCACCCCAGATTTGGCTGAGACATTTTACTCACCACTGTTTGATGGAGTCCCATAAGTGTGGCATCTGAAGACAAATTCACAGTTAGTCTAGTCACACAATACAACTTCAAGGATGTGTATAAGTATGTGTACTTATGTGTATTGTGTACATTTGTAACATGTATCAGCCTTTTAGGAGTGGTTCATCCCTGATCACAAGGCTCTTTCTTGAAGCTATCATTTGCTTCAAATACAACAATGCCCACGCAGCTCCTCAAGGACCATTGCCATCACTGACACCTCCTGTCTGTTCTGCTAGTATTGAGCTTCTCCAGGAAAAGGTGTCTGAGAATCAGTCAGCACTGACATAAACATACCTCACAGGCCCCATTCACTCACCAAAGTGCCAATTTGCTTTCTCAGTTTGCTTTTCCAGAGCAGAAATACCTCTTGTTTCCTATGTCAAGACTTGTTTCTGTCCTACTCTTCAAAAGGAAGAGGCAGGGTATGTGTAGCTTCTTGGATTAATGTCTCAGCCCACACTAAGCCATACAATTCATCTGCTGTACCTTTACTCTTGTTTGCCTGGGTATCACCCAGGTCTATGCATTAATGGGTTTGGCAGAAACAGAAAGTTTGAGTTCTTCATTCAACAGCAAGGGTCAGGAGTGGAAAGGCATGTTGGCTGGGTCTGATGAGAGTTATAATCCATCAGTGTCTGGGTGGTTGTGCTATCCTGAGAATGCATCTGACTAAGAGGTCAGGGAGGGAAACAGAAACAGTTGTATACTATAGGCCTTCAAAAATAGCTCTCTGGAAATGAGTAACACATTCAAATTCAGCGGTTCTGGTAAAGCTACATTGAGAGAAGCCTTCCGAAATGGCTATGTGGGCGTCACTGTTTGTTGAATGCGTCATGTGGGTTAGGAACCACAGTGAGAGCATTCTCTCCCACAGCCCACAACTTCTATTTATAAGCCTATTCTACCAAATAATGTATTACAATTTTTGTAGGTAAGCATGAACCAGAAGCTTCACTGAGTTAGAAATAACTGCAGAAAAATCTAGTTTCTCCTGGAGACACAAGGGTTTGCATCTGAGGTCATTGGAATGCAGCTGCATAACAAAATAAAACCATTGTATCTTCCATTAGGTTTGGAGAGTGAAAGGATTTTTTAAAAACTTAATTAAATTTGTGGTTTTCATGTTCCAGAACATAATATTTGTATCCTAAAACTAAATTCTGCCTTTCACACAGAAACCTCCAAGGGATTGTATAGCAATACTAAAAAGTAACACCTGAATTCAAAGTTCTTAATCCTTCATTTTAGATATTTCAAACACATTTTACAGTCATGTGATTAGCTGAAGAGCATAACTATCTTCCTAGTTTTTCAGCAGAAACATGTATATACTCGTTTTTAGAGCATTTTCCCACAGTCACAAAGTCTGCAAACTTAACTATTCAGACCAAAAAATATAAAGCTGCTAAACATTCTGCAGATCCTGTGATTGTGTGTTAGACTTGTGGCATGATTCGTGATGCAGCTGTGGTTTTCATGACCCTCAGTCCAAAGGGAGAAAAGAATTATCTTACACTGAACTTCTTCAGAGGCCAGGTTTCTGCTATTGTCCTTGACTGCAGTTTCTTCCCTAAGAAAAACAAGAGACAAATGCATTTGTGATGCTACATATTTACTGGTTCTGTAGGCAGAAAGCCTTTTCTGAGAAGGATGAGATCTGCCTTCCTTCACACAACCATGAATGATACAAAATGCAGGAGATCTGAATTTTAAAACTTGGTTTAGTCACATGAAGCTTTAAATCCGATAAAAGCAGAAGCTTCAGTATAAATGTTTAGGCAACAGCAGAAGGCTCTTGTTAGTTCATTCATGTATTTTCTTCCCCTGTACCATGTCTCTGATCTAAATCCGTCTGCTATTTGTCCAACAGTGGCAGTGGGGAGATGCAGGGGCCTTGCCGGAAAACAGCTTAGGAGAAAGTGTAAAAAACAAGAAACAAAAATCCCCACACATTCTCAACAATAGGGCTGAACAAAGAACATAGTGCATGAAAAAATATTGTTTTGCTATGTTAACAATGACCTTGTTTTTGGAGTGCTTGAAATAAATTCCTGCCTTCTTTCTTTCTATGCTGCTTTGAGCATAATTTTTTTGTGGAAAAGTGGCATACAAATAAAGCGAATGAAGAAATGAAAATCTTACACATAATCAAAAGGAATGTGCTCAGTGTTGACTCTGTCCTGCCTTGAAGATAGCTGACGACACAGCACTAAAACAAAAAAAGAAGAGAGGCAAAGAAGCTGTCATAAATTAGGTATTTCAAAGGCGGAATTGTCATCTGGATGTAATTTCCAAAAGGCGGTGTTTGGTGGGGGGGCGTTTTTGTAAAGAAAAGAAAAGAAAAGCTCGACAACTTCAGGGGTGGTTTTTGGTTTTTACTTTTTGTAATATGGCAACCCTATCACAAAATTGGAAGGAGGGGGCAGTTTCATGAAGGAGGAGTGGCAGTTGAAGCCACTCCTCTAAATGCACACTCCTCTAAATGGATACAATTTCCCCTAACAGAATTCAGTTTTGTACTTTCTTTTTGCTAACATATACATGTTTGTGCACAATTTCTCCCATACCTGTGCATGTGCGTGCACACACACATATATGCACACACATAGAAAGTAAAGACATTTTTGGTTGGAGACTTGCATTGCAAGTGTGTGTTTTGAAGGAAAGCTGAGTTTCAGTTCAAATGTTGTTCCTACTTGAAAAATCAACCCTTTTCGTGGTAGATTATCATTGCTTCAGGTTACCAGCACTCACCTTTCTTGACCAAAAGGTAGATCAAAAGTACCAACACCAGAATGGTAACACCCACAACTCCATATATAATTTTCTGATTTGACCCTGTCAAAAAAGAAGAGCAACCTGAATTAGATCAAAGAAGAATGAGCACTCACACTTTACATTGTGGGTGCCCTTTGTGGGATCGCGCACGGTGCTACAGTTCCCAGGGAACATACTGGCAAACAGGGGCTGGCCTGCCTCTCAGCATTATTAATTGGAGGTTAATGTCCAGCCTCAGTAATCAAGTTTCTTGCTGGGAGTTGAGGCCAGTCCCATTTATATATAGGGGGTGAAGCCGAAAGTAGCCAGGCAGTTGGCTCAGAAGATTCTCCCACCCTCCCCTCCCTTTGTTTAATGTTTTCTTGTTTGCAGGTTAATTTTTTCTTACTGTTTAGTGGGTGCTGCTATGGTCTTTGATTGGTTGCTGTTGAAGGATTGGGAATAAATTTTCCTGCATTGGCAAGTTTTGTCTTCCCTATAGCAATTCGTCACAACTTTGGTGGTTATGGCCTTGGGTGGAATCCTTTAGTCTTATTTTACCTATGGGGGGGGTGATCCCAGGGTTCCCTCTTAAAGGGGTTATATAATGGGTGTCACTGGCTATACACTGAAAGGTCGTCAGTGAACTACATGCGGGGATATGGGCTGGGCTGCTTGTGTACACATACATCTTGCAGTGCACCCCCATATCACATTTACCCTGATGTGCCCCAGTTCCCCTGGCTGGGGGGGGGGGCTGGGAGGTATACACGCCCAAGGCCTAAGCCAAGGTCTTCTTACATTCGGAAGTTTAATAAAGTTGTGGCCTAATTTTAATTCCATAACACATTGTGAGAGTCTTTGTTCCTTTCCTATGATCCTTGGGGGCTGGGGCTGTTGTGGCCTGGTCATGCAAAAAAGAGTCTTCATTTGGTTTCCCTCACAAAGCCAAAATTGGCCCCACCTAAATCAGGCTGGGATTGCCATATGTCCTGAAAATTCCAGATATGCAAGGAAATCAGATGCCTAAAAAGGGATCCTGGGGGAATTTTTGAATTTTAAGCGGTGTCTGGATTTTCCTGTACGTGTGGCAACCAGGGTTTTTTTGGGGGCGGGGGTCTGCCCCCCCGAGCAGCAGAAGAAATGTCCCCCATTACATGGGAGACCCAAAGGGTGCTTGTGCCCCCTGACTCCCCACATGCAGTAGTACCAACTGAGGAGTAGGAGGATGGTGGAAAATAAATATGACTTGGTTATCCTGACCTCATCTTCCTCCCCCCGTGTGTTTTTTGGAGGAAGGCTAGGGTGTCAGGAATTTTACTGTTTGAAATATGGCAAGCCTAAATCAGGTATTACTCCACCCTCATGTTTTTGAATAAATAAACTATTTATCCATTTTCCTCTGTACAGTGGTACCTCGGGTTACATACGCTTCAGGTTACAGACTCCGCTAACCCAGAAATAGTACCTCGGGTTAAGAACTTTGTTCAGGATGAGAACAGAAATTGTGCTCCAGCAGCATGGCGGCAGCAGGAGGCCCATTAGCTAAAGTGATGCTTCAGGTTAAGAACGGACCTCCGGAACGAATTAAGTACTTAACCTGAGGTACCACTGTATAGCCAACCGGCTTGATTGATGGCAATCACTGGTCTTTGTCAAAAATGGAGAAAAATTCAGACATTGACATCAAGAGTGCTATCAAAGTTTCTACAGTGACAAAAATATTCTATTATTGTGGTCTCAGGGTATTAACGATCTCTGACAGGAAATGATAAAAAATATTTTCTTTTCATGATTGTGCTTGAGTAAATTGCATTATTTTGTTTCTGTGTTAAGATTTAAAATGGCATACTAAAACAAACAATCAAACAAATAAACAAATAAATAAGTAAATATTTTTACTCAGTAATGCTGCTTACGTACCATTGGAATATAATGTATATATTAATGTGCATCATTACAATTTGAACTAAATTGTTTCATTTGAACTAAAAATCACTGGTTATGACTAAGAGCCATTCATTTCATTGGGCCTACTCAAAGTATGACTTAGATGGATGGAAGAACACATGTAACCTTTCATGCACTCTTTAGAAAAACATGATGTGCCAAAAGGAATGAAACAGGATGGATTTAGGCTGATCTAAGCCCCATCCCTAGAGGCTTGACACATTAATCATGAATGTTTTTGATAAGCTGCCTAATAGCAATACCTATTTTTTAATAGGCCATTAAACAGTGTCCCTGGAGAAGTGCTATCATCTCTATGCTATTGGCCAGATTCTCCAACATTGGTTGCATAGGGGCAAAACAGCACCTATTTTCTTTTAGATAAATATATGAATGTGCTCCCGGGAAGTCTGAACATGCTCTGTGGCTATGATTAACTGTTGTGGTGGGGGCATAGAAATGGACTGTGCTGAAATATGGCATGGCTGGCTAGCTGGAACTCTAAACAGGACTGTCCCACCATGCAACATTCTCTTGCAGGTCCCTAGTCTGATCATTTCTACAATCTTACCTGACTGGAGAATCAGATCCTGAGCAACACTGAGGGCAGAAGTCTTCTCTTGGTTCTTTGCATCCTTCTGCTGGTAACCACAGGAATATTGGCCAGTATTCTTCGGCAATGCATTTACGATGTATCGAGCATTTTGAGATGTTGCTTTCTTGAATGAAATAGGAGCCCCATCTTTACAGAAAAAAAATCTGGTCACCATGACCTCTGATGGAGCCGTACAGAGTACTGCAATAATTTCCCCTTCAGGAACCGAAGTTGCGTTCAAGAATAAATCAGGAGCAGGAAGTTCACCTAGAGAACAAACGGAAGAAATAAATAAAGAGCATAAGTGAATGCAGAGAGTAAGTGAAAATGTAGTTGCAATGGACCAAATCAGATTGCTTTATCACCATTATTTTGTCTTGCTGTATTGCTTTTTAGCACTTTTTTCATAATTGTGTCTTGTATACTGCCTTTAATTATTTCTTTTTGGGGAAAGTGGCATGTCAGTGCTCTATTCTGTTTTTTTTAATTTAAAGCATTTAATGCCGCCCCAATTTTCATTTAGAAATTTGGGGTTGTAAACTCTCAATTTAATTATTTAAAAGGTATAGAAGATCAATAATTAGGTGAGCAAAAAGATCCAAGATGGCGACTGAGACAGCAGCCTAGTCAGAGCTCCTGCCTTCAGTTAAGCTTTTAAGTAGTTTTTAGCCATTTCCTGATTCTAATCTCACATTTTTAACATCTTAATGGCTGCCTTATCGCCTCTCCTTGTTTTTAGTTTATTATTGTATTGTTTTACTGCTCAACCTGACTTACCCCAACAATGGACGCTCAATGAAGCCTGCCTCTGTGACTGACCTGCAGTTTTGTCTACTGGCTAAAATTTTGGACTAACACATTGCTGCAAAGACTAGACTCCAGCTTGGTAGAACTCTGCTAACTTTACTGGAATGGCTGCCAGAAGGGAAAAATGAGGCAGGAATAGCCCAAACAGCATAATTGGGACTCACATATCCTCTAAAGCAGAGAAGCAGCTGAAAATCGACACCTTCATCCCCAGATTGGAAACCAAACAAATAATAAGTAACGATGTCATGGGAACCCCCTCCCTTTCAGGGAGGCAATTAGATAATCCGACGCAGAGGTTAGGAACAAGAGGGGTTCCCCCTATCCCAAATGCTGGCCCACCCATCTCTTTAGAACAAGACAGTGGAGGAGCTTGTATTAAACAGATTTCTAACATACACCCCTACCAAGAAATTTGCATAATGTCTGCAGAAACCATGGTCTTAGTTCTTCAAAGACTGAATGAAATTCTGACTAAATTAGTTAATATAGAGGAAAATTTGGACATGTGCTCCCCCTCCACAAACTCTCAAATGGTTAAAAGGATGACAAGGCACAGCTGCTTCATCGATCCAACAACCCGAGTCCCGGATGTAACAAGATCTTGCCAAGTCCTTCAAAAGAATCAGATAATGCTCGAGATTCACCTCAATGTGCACAGATGGGCGAAACACAGGTCAATCATGACATCCCTATCCCAGCTTCTGAACTGCCACTATCAAAAAGTAGATCTGGAAAAATTCTACTTTCTGCCCAGCATATGAAATACTATATATTTACTTATCACTTTTAGCAAACCAGCCCTCCCATCCCGACTTATGCAGATGAAAAACATCTTATGGCGGACTCACTCCCTTCCCCTGATAAGGGTCTTCAAGGATGAAACAGTGAGACAGCTTATCTCTGGCAGAGAATCACAGCCAATGTTGAAAAGTGAAACTAAATGAAATAACAGAAATGCCAGTTGCACGAAGGGTGAATAAAACCCTGAGTTTAGAACTACAAGAGCTGAAGAGGAGATTAGTAAGCATTAAGTCTGAAATTTCAACTCTAGACGTAAGGACACTGGAACTGTAAACACAACATTTAAATATGACCAACAGCTCCCCATCATGAAGAAGGCCATGTGTGCATCTGACTGATCTCTTCCCAAGTGACAGAGATGAAGAGGGGGACTCTGACAACCCTGACACTCCCATGTTAATAACCTTCAAGGAACCCCATGTCACCGACAGACAGTTGGAACCACACAATAGTACCCAGGCTACACATGGACTTTTGCCTAATGCCTCCAAAACTCACAATCCAACTGGTGCCCAGATACTCACTGTTAAACAGGAGGACCAGTTTCCCCCACTACCTCTCTGGCAGAACAGGACAAATGAGGTCCCTGCTCAGGAAGTTGGCTCTTTGCTAGTCAAAGATCCCCACTTTGCAGCACATGCCTCCCTAATACTTCCAAAGGCACAGTAGGAACTAATAGCCCCCCAACCATCCCATGAGGGAAAGAGGGACTGACAGCCAACAAGCCAGTATAAGGTCACCCTCCAAACCTGGAATGTAGCCAGATGGGCTGCATCTATCAGGGGTACTTGCTTCACTGATTTTCTATCACAACATCACATCATCTTGATTCAGGAAACCTGGGCCAGGGATGACATATCATTAAATGGATATAATTCCTTTACAACCAGAGCTGAACCAGGGAAGAGGCTTGGCAGAGCAAAAGGGGGGTTGGGGACCCTTATCTCTACCAACATTGGCTCTACACCAAGGCCCCTCCCCTCCCTTAAGACACTTGCCATGGCTACTATGCTCCACCTCAATGAGAAGGCTCTACTATTTATAAATGCCTACATGCCCCCAATGTGCCAAAAATCTGATATCAGAGCCCAATGGAGTGAGCTGGAAGGATACGTTGCAGACCTCATCCTACAGAACCCTAATGCAGCTCTCTTCTGGAACATCATAAGGCTCTCCCAACCTAACAAACCATTAGTGGCAGAATCCTATATCCCGTCAAGGATTTGGGAGACACGTTTTCAGGAACTCTACAGGGATAGAGCTGATGGGTAAGGCCAAATTCCCGAAAGCATAGCGAACCTCCCAAAGTAGGCCCCAGTAACAACAGGAATTGAGTGGCAGCGGCGCGGCAGCAGCAGGAGGCCCCATTAGCTAAAGTGGTACCTCAGGTTAAGAACAGTTTCAGGTTAAGAACGGACCTCCAGAACGAATTACGTTCTTAACCAGAGGTACCACTGTATTACATAGACATACGGGCCAGGTTTATCCTGCCTATCCTGCAAAAATCCTCAGGACGTACAGAACAACTTAACATCTCCCTACTACTCCAGGATGAAAACCCAGATGTCACATACTCAGTTTCTAGATTTTTTGCCATGATGGATATTCACCGAAGGATGGTTTGTGTCACAAACCAGTCCTAAACTGACGGCCCATATTGCAGGGCCTGCCTTCCCTTAAGTTTTGCTTCTTACAGTTGTTTAAATTGCATGTTTTTTATTTGTTTTTTTTCTTAGCTTTTATCTGTTTTAATTATCAGTCTTTATTCATCCATTATCAGTGTTTAATCTAATATTTTATTCATATGTTTTATCCTATGCTTGTTTCTTCATCCTTATTTGCTCTAACAATTATCTGTTTAAATCCTAACCGCTATTTTATTATATGTTTTTCTTATGCTGGTCTGTGACCGTAATAAAGTTCATTCGTTCATTCATTCATTCAAGAGCATAAATGAATCCAGAGAGTAAGTGAAAATGTAGTTGCTATGGAGGGTGAACATTTGAATAATCATGTAGAATTAGATTGTTTTATCACCATTAGTTTTGTATTACTGTATTGCTTTTTAGCACAATTTTTCATAATTATTTATTGTATATTGCTTTAAATTATTTCTTTTGGGGGGAAACTGGCATACAAGTGTTCTACTCTGTTTTATTTATTTAAATTTATTTATTTATTTATTTAATTTAATTTAAAGCATCTTAACACACCTCAATTTTTATTTAGAAATCTGGGGTTGTAGACTCTCAAATTACTTATTAAAAGGGTATGGAAGATGAATATTTAGGTAAGCAAAATATATCTTATGAGGCGATCCTATGTCAATTTTCCAATAGGGTTTTAAGGATAAAACAACTCTCTAGCTCCAGCCCACATGAGCTGCTTAAATGAGGATGGGAGGCCCTTCAGAGAGTGGTTTTGCTCTCTAAAGCCCCTCCTGGCCTCGTTTAAAAGCAGGCAGTGCAGGATGTGAGAGAAAGTCAGAATAGCTTTAGTAAATGGTCAGAATGTGAGGGAAGGAGGGTTCAGCCAAGCTGAAAGGGGGGGGGGAGGTTTGGGCAAGATATGAGGGGATAGGCAAGGGGGTGAGTGAGGGGTAAATGGAGGAGGGGTTAGCCAGGTGGAGGGGATGGAGGGCTGAAGGGATTGGTGAGCTGAGAAAGTGTGGGTGGCAGCCTCTAGTACATCCCATATTTTCCAAAAGCTTGATGATGAAACAAAACAGCCCTGACTTTCTTTGATAATGAACATTTAGCATTAAACATGTGGTTCGAGTAGAGGAAGAAACACATACCATTCTCTGCAATCCTGCACACACTAGCACACACAGTCTTGCACAGTCTCAAACTCACCTGTAGAAGTGCAAAGCTCTGAATCTTTGTCATCACCCAAACACCAGTGATTTGCAAGGAGAGCACCTGCAATAACATCCATGCAATATGTTTATAATATATTTTAACAAGTAAACACAAGGGCAGAGCAGTATTTTAATAATTTTCCAGACCTGCTATTTTGGCTGCAGCCTCTTTGGAGTGGCTTTAGTGTGTTTTCTAGCAATCCCTGGTAGTTTCCAATTATGAAAATAATACACATATAAATGAGAGTCAATGTAATGGCATATAATTGCCAAGTTTCTTCTATGTCAGAGCACCTCCTATTCTGCTGCAGGTTTTTTTCTGGGTGCAAAAGGGTGCATGGGGTTGAAAGAGATTAAACAAGCATGTGCGAATGCAGAGCTGAGGAGAAACCAATAAAATTCGCCCTTTGCCATGTGTTTCACACTGTTCCCTCTACTAGCACTTCTTTAATTTGTACATTTACATTATGTTGTGCAACCCAGTCATTCTTAAACTGAAATCCTTTATTGTCTTGCAGATAGTACTAGAAGATGATGATGAAGAAGAAGAAGAAGGGAAAAAAAGAAGTTAGATGTTTTCATGAAATGTCCTCCACAAGTTGAAGAAGACGACCTTATTTCAGTTTATTTTTTAAAATGTCTGTTGAAAACAGCTTGGCTTTTCTGCAGTCCTCGGGGGGGGGGGGTCAAAGCTTGACAATCACCCACTCCCGCCCTGCTGTCTACCACCACCAATCACGCTGATCCCCCTCTCACACAGGGGCATGTTCCTTCACATGCTCCAGAATTTCCCGGATAAAACATGTCAGTTTCACCATCTCAGCTAAGTCCATTAATTTTAACAACCACTCTTCCATTCTTGGTAATGATGAGTAATTCCATCTTTGACACAAACACACACATTCCTAGGAAAGCTCTGATGGGAATTATGGAGTTTATTTTCCCCAGATCAAGTTGCCCTCCCAGTTTCCCAAACTTACAGAGAACCCAGAAGAGATTCATCAGGGCAGGGCAGGAGTTGGCTTCCCAATCTGATGTTTGTCCCCACCTCTGACTCTCAGCTCCTTCTACTCCTCTCACAGATGAGACGGAAATCATCACGACTTTTGCAGCATGTATGCTTCTATCCCCTCCCCTGGGGAACACCCCCACATGTGGCTGCAGATACGATTCAAGGATGTATA
Organism: Podarcis lilfordi; assembly: GCA_947686815.1. Taxonomy (NCBI): domain Eukaryota; kingdom Metazoa; phylum Chordata; class Lepidosauria; order Squamata; family Lacertidae; genus Podarcis; species Podarcis lilfordi. The sequence continues at coordinate 30,151,796 of OX395138.1, read as the reverse complement.
ATTTTACACCATTCCTTCTGGTGAACTATTCAACATATCTGTGACCCTCAGGCACATTCAAGATAATATTTGATGGTCAGAAAGGCAGCTTTTCATCCGTTATCCTATTTTCCCCTACCAGAAAGTGCTGTCAAAATGAGTAGATTAGTTCACATGATAGAGAGAAGATTCAGACATTAATTGTGTTGAAAATTTTGTTATGGGGAAATAAATAGGAAATCCCCCCCCTCCCCAGAACAGTATTCCCTTAGGATAAAGTGGATGGGTTTGCATACCAGCAGCCTATGCCCAAGATAGATCTAAAGCAGTGGTGTCCAAACTTTATTCAAAGAGGGCCAGATTTGACGAAGTGAAGGGCCGTGAGGACCAACCAAAGAGGACCAACCAAAGGGCCAACCATAGTTGTTGACCTTTTTTTAGGATTGAAATTATTGGGCTTTTTTTAGGATTGAAGTTGTTGAGGTTTTTAATGATTAAACCAACCGGTGGGCCAGATTAGGCCCCCAAAAAGGACTTTGGACATGCCTAAGGTGAATGTACACACCCATGCACACAAACCACCCCCAAGGTAACATGGCCTATAAAGAAAGGAGAGTGCCTGGGCTGCATTGTGAAACCTGGTGGGCCAAGTTTATGCCACAGGGCCTTGATCCCTAGTCCAGCAGTTTCTGATGTTGGAGTGGAACGAGCAACAGTTTTGTGAGGCAAGTGATCCTGGTCCTTCCTGCTGTCTGGCTACAAGTTTCATCTTATTATGTTATATCTCTGGTGTGAAGGATTCAGCCATTCTATTAGTATCCCCATGGAAAGGGCTCCACCTTCCTTGAAGATGTTGAAGTGGTAATTTCTGTGAGCCTTTAGACTGGCTTAGGAAGATTATTTCTCTGCTTCAAAGAAAAACAACAATTTCCAAATTAATCTGAGAGAAGTTCATCAAAACGTACTCATATCAAATTATTGTTCCATTGCTGTGTTTCCTCCCCCCAAAAAACTTTTCTTTATGGAAATTCAGTATAAGGATTCTCATGACTGGAAAAGAATAAAACATTGGAGGGGGGGACTTGGCTCTTTATATGACAGGGTCCCCAGGTAACTCAAATATCTAGTGGGTGGATTGTTTCTTTTGCTCAAAGCACTATGGCAAGATCTGCTGAGATCGGGAGTTTGGGATGCAATGGGTTCAGCCAGATTAAGTCCCCAACCCTGGCTCAGTCAAAGGTGTAACTTGTTCAACCCAGTTCAACCAGGGCTCTGCCTGCTGAACGAAAGCTACCTGAGACAAGGCTGGTGTAACTTCCTAAAATGAGCATCCCGGCAGCATGACATGAGCAAGACCTAGAAGGGAGAGTTTAGGCTTGATTATAAACCCATTCAGCTAGATCATGTGACCTGGCAATCTGGCATAAGCACACTTTTAATGGGTTGTTTTCATCTGGCAGGCTTAAGTAGAGCAGCAGCTCTGCTTCTAAAATGAGCCTTGAATCTGGTAAAACTTCACGCCGCTTTAACTTTGCTTTGCTTTACTATAATTTTTTGTGCAAAGGGTTGCTTCCTAATACTTTTTCTATGATACCCACCTCTACAGATACAGGAACCTCATGAGAGGCAATGATGTGTATGGCAAAACAGAACTGCAAAAATTAAACATAGCCATTAAGCCAAACTATTAGAAATGCATTCATAAAAACCTCAAAGGAAGGAAGTATATTCATCAAAATAGATGCTAGGCTGAACCAGTGTGGTAAAAGAGTCTACAATAAATCTAAGTGCTATTTTGGGGCTTCACTGCTTTTCCTTTTCCTCCTTTTAATGCTCTTTTAATATTTTAGCTTGTTACTCAAGTTCACCTTTCACAGCTGTAACAACAACAGCCTTTCTCATGAGAGAGTCCATGTCAGCAAACATCACTAGATCAAAACATTTAATAAACATTATCGTATCATAGTCCCACCTCTCTGTCACTGATATGCAAACTAGAGGGCCCCTGTTTAGCAAGCATCTGAAGTGGCCCTGTCCATGTGCCAACATACTGCATAGAGTGAGCCAGGGAAAGCTGTGGTCTTTGAGATGCTGATGGACTCTATCTCCCATCTGCCTCAGCCAGCATGGCTTATGGCAAAGGAAAATGGGAGTTCTAGTCCAACAGCATCTGGATGACCACAGCTTGATACAAAATCTGGGGTCAATCCACAATCCTGGGACACTTCCCAGCTTGTACTTCTTTCCTCAGAAATAGGCACTGCTCATGCAACGTACATGACAGGCGTAATGACTTCAAGTCTTCCAAGTAAACGGAGGCTGGGGAGATGGTCTGTAAGGTGTTCCTTTGTGGAGGAGACCTATGAAATTGCTCTTCGTTTGGACTGACTGCCTCAGCAGCACAGAGATGAGGGGGTGCAAAGCAAGGCATGAGAGAGAAAGTACTATGGACAGGGTTCCTTGCAGGGTTCAGCCTGGGGACTCTATTAAAGAGAACCTGTGTGGTGTAGTGGTTAAGAGCGGTAGACTCGTGATCTGGGGAACCAGGTTCGCGTCTCCGCTCCTCCACATGCTGCTGCTGGGTCATCTTGGGCTAGTCACACTTCTTTGAAGTCTCTCAGCCCCACTCACCTCACGGGGGGGGGGGGGAGGGAAAGGAGAATGTTAGCCACTGTGAGACTCCTTCGGGTAATGATAAAGTGGGATATCAAATCCAAACTCTTCTTCTTCTAAAACAGAGATTTTTTTCAGCAGTCATGTTAAGACTGAGACTTAAACAGAAACTTCCCTGTGGCTATTTTGGCCTTCTGTGAGAGGGACCAGTTCCCTTAAAAGGCCTTTACTGAACATTGACTCTGACAGTGAAGGAGGCTGATCCCCTCAGCGTCCTAGAAGAGCAGCACTACCTCAACTGGTTGGATAGATACCAGCACAATGCAATCTACTTCTGCAAGTGCTTCTGATTTGGTATGTACATCTGGGACAGTTTGTTTGGACAATTTGCTCTCCCACTTGGAATCCCTGGTCATAAGATTGTATACAGCATAACAGTGCTTTCACAGTGTTTCACCCATTTTAAAATCTTCGCCTGCTCATTCCCACTTGTTTGTGCCTTTGTGGATGAGAACTATTGAGGAGCTGGGAGGGAAGTTGCCAGAGGCTGGATTGTTTTTACACTGGTGTGGGGAGCCTCCAGTCCACGGGCACAACAAGGCCCATGACATCTCCTCCTTTGGCTGACCAAATTATGGAAGCCCTGTCCACCCATCCTACACCTGACATCCTCAGCTTGTTTCTGATTTTAACCTTTTAATATGGTTCTTATTATATGGTTTTATGTACAATTGTTGTAAACCACTCTGATATTTTTGTATGAATATCAGTATATAAATATTTTTCTAAATAAAAAAGCCAGGCCTTCAATGGAATAATTGGGAGCTTCATGTGGGCCCCCAGTTGTCCCTTTGCCGGAGCAAAGAATGTCTTGCTCAAGGAGAGGGGAGAAGTTTCTCCTTCCCAGTGTAGCTCTTTGAAGCTGTGTTGTGCTGTTCCTTTGAGTCTTTAGTTTTGGAGATAGAAAAGAGTGTCATGAAGTGGCTTGCAAAACACAGGGCTGCCAACTTCCCCTCCTTGCTTTCTGGTTCCCATGTCTGGATAACGTCTGAAGGGATTTAAACTGAATTATGTCATGTGATGGACGGGTGGGTTGCCCTGTCCATCTATCAAAGTTGGCTAATGGGGTTGGACCCAAAAGGTCCCCACCATGGTCTACCAGCTGAGGATCCCTATATAAGTGTTTTTCTATCTGTGTCTCTTTTTCTATACGCCTTTACATAGAATGTGATCTTTGTAAACATAGCACACGTCGGTTGGCTAACATATTATAGAAATACGGCACAATTCAAAGCAACATAATAGTGAAACAATTTATTTGGCAGAAATACAAATAATATTTTAAAACATAGGCATGTTAAAATAAGCAGCAGATAATATAAATCCCAGCAGATAAAAGGCTATACATTTATGTCCATTAATTAATACTACGTAGACACCTTTGCTGTATTGTTTTCAGTACCTGCTATAAAAACTTCTGGAACCCATGCCATTTATTGGAACCTTAAAGGTCAAAACCAGTACTTGAACTCAGCTTAGCAAAATACTGAAAACATTATTGTAAGTGAATAAATGGATGAGGTTAGGAGGATAGGAGGATAGACAAAGAACAACCTGGATGCATTTTTCTTTCTTCCAGTGGGATTACCTAGTTTCTATGTCTGACCAAGGAGCAATTACACTTTTCCATGAAATAGGTGATGATTGGCGCTGAGACCAGGAGAAGAAGCACCAATGAGGAGCGGAGAATCCAAATATAGGGAGATATTGTCTGACCTGGATTGAATAGAAAAAAATCAGAAAGGTTTTTGTGTCTACTCAGATATGACCAGATACAGGTAGATAAATCAGCTGATAGACGTTAACAAGTTCCCTACGGTTTGATGCTTGGTGGAAGAATGTACAAGTGTATCATAACACTTTTCCTACTCTGATTATATACTCCTATTGATTTTCTCAAATAGGAACATGTTGGCAGCATAGAATGACTGACATAGCAGCTAAACAAAAGTTTGGTTTAGAGATTCACCTGAACCTAGCTTTGTGGTTCAACCTCTTCCACTTAATCTTAATTTGTAGTCAAGGATGGTCCTATTGTTAGCAAAAACCTGGGTTGAGATGACATGGTAAGGAAAATGTTCGCATAGCTGTTTTGCTATGCAGTACTAAAAGGGCATAAGGATTAATGCAGCTATGCACATAGCTCAAAATATTTTCATGCCTACAGTGGAAAATTGAGAGGAGTGAATAAAGTACCCCAGCTCATGGAATAAGGATGTACCTATCATTTACCTCCCTCCCTGGAATAGGGAAAACTGGTTACATCTATGCTGATTATTTAGAAATTCTGTGCCATCAGATGCCATCAAGGCACTCAGGAGGAACTCACTCCCCTTGATCTACAAAAACAATCATCCATACTTTCCCCCCGATCTATTTGTTCAGAGTTGAGTGTCAAACCTTATGCAACCAAAATGGCACCTTACTCACTCAAGGCATGTGCTAGTTGTATGTAAACAGATGAAAAACATTTCTAAAAACACTGTAAGGTTTGAACACTGTAATCTCAAAAGCAGACCAGGGAGGTCTGAACATGTTCTGTGGCTATGAAATACTGATAAATTATTGTGGTGGGGGGATAGAAACCAAATGGATGGAGAATGAAATGGACTCTGCTAGAATATGGCACGGCTGGCTTGCTGGAACCCTAAACAGGACTATCCCACCATGCAACATTCCCTTGCAGGTCCCTGACAATCTTACCTGACTGGACAATCAGATTCTGAGCAACACTGAGGGCAGATGTCTTCACTTGGTTCTTTGAATCCTTCTGCTGGTAACCACAAGAATAATGCCCAGCATTCTTTGGCGATGCATAGACTATGTATTGAGTAATTTGGCATATTGCTTTCTTAAATGAAACAAGAGCCCCATCTTTACAGAAGAAAAATCCAGTCACCACAACCTCTGCTGGAGCCGCACATAGTGCTGTGATAGTTTCCCCTTCAGGAACCAAAGTTGTGTTCAAGAGTAAATCAGGAGCAGGAAGTTCACCTAGAGAATGAACAAACGGAAGAAATAAAGAAAAAGCATAAATGAATGCAGGGACTAGGTGAAAATGCAGTTGCAATGGAGGGTGAACATTTGAGTAATCAATCGGCATTAGATTGCTTAATTACCATTATTTTGTTTACTGTATTGTTTTTTAGCACTGGTTTTTTCCATAATTGTTTGTTGTATACTACCTTTAATTATTTCTTTTTGGGGAAAGTGTTAAGCAAGTGTTCTACTGTTTTATTCATTTAAAGCATTTTAATGCCACCTCAATTTTTATTTAGAAATTTGGGCTTATAGACTCTCAATTTAATTCTTAAAAAGTTATAGAAGATTAATAGTTAGGTGAGCAGAAAGATCCTATGGGGCAATCCTATGTCAAGGACTTTTGCAGAATGCATGTTTCTATCCCCTTCCTCTAGGGCACACCCTCAAATTTGGCTGCAGCTACGACTCAAAAATGTATAATTTTTACACCATTCCTTCTGATGAACTATTCAATGTATCTCTGACCCTCAGGCACATTTACTTAGAGAATATTTGATTGTCAGAAAGGCAGCTTTTCATCCGTTATCCCATTTAACACCCACCAGAAACCCCTCTGAAAATTAGTAGCTGGGTTCACATGATAGAGAGAAGATTCAGACATTAATCATGGTTGGAAATTCCTTCTAAGGATATAAGTAGGAAACATTTTTCCAGCATAAAATGAGTGGGGCTGCAAACAAGCAGCTAATGCCTAAGAGGGAGCTAAAGCATGTACACTCCCATGCACACAAACCAGCCCCATGTAGCCTGACCACCCCCAAGGCCTATAAAGACTGCATTGAGAGACCTCATGGGCCAGGTGTATGCCACAGGTTCTCGATCCCTATTCTAGTGATTATATACTCCTATTGATTCTCTCAAATAATATCAATCAATCAATTTCTATGATCTATCTTGTGGCTGGTTTCTTTTAATCATTCTTTGCACAGGCAGGCACATTATGTGACCCATGAGAGCAGCAAAATAATCAGACCGCACATCGATGATGGGATAAAATCAGGCCAAATCTTTATTGACAGCAGCAGGCAGGGCAAGGGTTTGCATGGCATTGGGTTGCAGGATCAGTTCACCATTCCACAATCCCCATGTAGATGGAATGGATCCGCTGGGTTTGGATCTCTCCTGACCTATACGACAGGAGTCGGCAGGTGTTGAATCTTTCAGTGGTGCAAGCCAAGCATGCAAGGTCTCACTGGGGGACCAGGGTGCAGATTCCAACCAGGCAGATACTGAAACAATGCTTGGGGTTGCCATGGTCAGTCCTGTCCTCTTATGGGGCCCACCTCTATACTCTCAAAGAAAAATGACTGTGAGCTCCAGGGGAAGGAGACTTATGTAAGCTTCCTCCCCCCCACCTCTTCAGCAAGGGTTCATGGGGCAGCTTTTTCCCATGAGCCCATCACACAGAGAAAAGATACTGACCGAAACCTTGCCCAGTCTTTTGCTGCAATCTATGGTCCACAGTCCCGCTGGGCAAAGGCGTCCCATGCTTATTGGGCACGGAATGGGGCATAAAGTGATATGGTGAAAAGCATGCACAAATAGCAGGAAAACCAGTAAAGAGTGATGCATTTCCCTGACTCTCTGTATAGCCAACTGGCTCTTGATTGATGGCAATCATTTGTCTTTGCAAAAAAGGAGAGAAATTCAGACATTGACATCAAGAGTGCTATCAAACTTTCCACAGTGGCAAAAAGATTCTATAAATTTGGCATTAGGGTATTAATGATCTCTGATGGGAAATGAGAAAAAAAATGTTTTTCTTTTCGTGATTGTGTTTGAGTATAGATTGCATTATTTTGTCTTTCTGTTAAGATTTAAAATGGCATACTAAAACAAACAATAAGATAAATAAATATTATTACTCATTGATGCTGTTTACTTACCATTGGAAGGACAATTACCTGGGCAGGAAAAAACATGGATGGTATCAGAAAAGCATGGCTCATCAACACATCAAGAAACACAAAGCTCTCATAAATGTGCTCTTATCAAGGCAGTGGTGCCAAACCGAACTGTGGATCAGAACACAACTCCTGATTGGATCACACACTTCTCTGGATTTTTTAATGTGGTTTTACCACAAAAGGGGCCCACTTTATATGTATTTTAATATAACGTATATTTTATTTGGAAATTCATTGAAAAGCATTGATAAGCATTGCTAAAATGCATATTTTGAGGAATGCATACAAAATGAGTACATTAATGTATATATTAAGGTGCATCATAACAATGGGTTTGATTTGAACTAAAAATCAATTGTTATGACTAAGAATCATTCATTTCATTACTCAATGTATAACTGAGCTGGATGGAAGAACATATGTAACCTTTCATGCACTCTTTAGAAAAACATGATGTGCCAAAAGAAATGAAACAGGATGGATTTAGGCTGATCTAAGCCCCAACCCTAGAGGCTAGACTCATAAATCATAAATATTTTAACAGGTTGCAAAAGCATCACTCTTTGATAAGCTGCCTAACAGCAATATCTATTTTAAAATGCCATTAAACAGTGTTCCTGGAGAAGTGTTGTCATCTCCATGCTATTGGCCAGATTCTCCAACATTGGTTGCATAGGTGCAAAACAGCACTTATTTTCATTTAGATAAACATATGAATGTGCTCCAGGGAAGTCTGAACATGCTCTGTGGCTATAACAGTTGTCGTGGGGGCATAGAAACCAAATGGGTGGGAAATTAAATGGACAGTGCTCGAATATGGCATGGCTGGCTAGCTGGAACTCTAAACAGGACTATCCCACCATGCAACGTTCTCTTGCAAGTGATGGGAAGTTTTGCTTCTGCACATTTGCTTCTGCACATGAGTCTGGCAAACTGCTCTGAGCTGAAACATTCCTTCCTAGATTGTTCGGTTCACACTGAGTTCATGAAACATCATATCCTGACCTGTTCCTAATGCATGGTTGACCACATCTATGGAATACAATAGTTATGCCCTGTTAAGCTTTGCCATATCAATCATTAGTAATTGTTTAATAAGGAGGTTTTCATGCCTGTCTAATTCTGTGTTCCCTTTCCCAACCTTTAATCTATTGATGATTAATGCCTATATGCAACCCTTGTATTGTATTTGTGTTAACCAATCAGCAACAAGCACATATGTGGCAATGCTGTAATATTCAATAAAAGGGACTCCCTGAGACATGCTCGGTAGATGCCTCCCATATGACACTTGCCACTCGTCTGTCGTTCATTTCAACCCTAGAGTGATCATTTCTACAATCTTACCTGAGTGGAAAACCAGATTCCGAGCAACACTGAGGGCAGATGTCTTCACTTGGTTCTTTGCATTATTTTGCTGATAACCACAGGAGTATTGGCCAGTATTCTTCAGTGATGCATAGACTATGTATTGAGCAGTTTGAGATGTTGCTTTCTTGAATGAAATAGGAACCCCATCTTTACAGAAAAAAATTCTGGTCACCACAACCTCTGATGGAGCCATACAGAGTATTGTGATAATTTCCCCTTCAGGAACCAAAGTTGAATTCAAGAATAAATCAGGAGCAGGAAGTTCACCTAGAGAACAAACGGAAGAAATAAATAAAGAGCATAAGTGAATGCGGAGAGTAAGTGAAAATGTAGTTGCAACGGAGGGTGAGCATTTGAGGAATCATGTGGAATTAGATTGTTTTATCACCTTTGTTTTTGTCTTACTGTATTGCTTTTTAGCACTGTTTCCCCCCATAATTGTTTATTGCATACTGTTTTTAATTATTTCTTTTTGGGGAAAGTGGCATGCCAGTGTTCTACTCTGTTTTATTTATTTAAAACATTTTAATGCCACCTCAATTTTTATTTAGAAATTTGGGGTTGCAAATTCTCAATTTAATTCTTAAAAATGTATAGAAGAAGGAAGGAGGGTTCAGCCTAGCTTAAAGGGGAGGTTTGGGCAAGATATGAGGGGATAGGCAAGGGGGTGAGTGAGGGGTAAATGAAGGAGGGGTTAGCCAGGTGGAGGGGATGGAGGGCTGGTGGGACTGATGAGCTGAGAAAGTGTGGGTGGCAGCCTCTAGTACATCCCATATTTTCCAAAAGCTTGATGATGAAACAAAACATCCCTGACCTTCTTTTATAATGAACATTTAGCATTAAACATTTGGAATGAGTAGAGGAACACCCCCCCACACACACACAAACACACAGACTTGCACAGTCTCAAACTCACCTGTAGAAGTGCAAAGCTCTGAATCTTTGACATCACCCAAACACCAGTGATTTACAAGCAGAGCACCTGCAATAACATCCATGCATTATGTTTATAATATGTTTTAACAAGTAAACACAAGGGCAGAGCAATGATTTAATAATTCTCTCAATCTGTTATTTTTGCTGCAGCCTTTTGGATTGTCTTAAGTGTTTTCTAGCAATCCCTGGTAGTCAGATGTGAAGCAACCCGCTCTGGTACCCAGAGCGGTGCTCGTCTCAGGGGGTGTGGCGTACAGCCCGGGGGTGTGGTGCACTGCCCACAAGGCACAGTGCACCGCCCGTGGGAGGGGCACGGCAAATGGCATGTGCCCTGGGGTTGCCGCCAATTGGGGGTCTGCTTTCTGTCACCCCCCCCTTTGGAATGGCACCTGGAGTGAGCCCCCCCTTGGAACGCCCCTGCTAGTAGTTTCCAATTATGCAAGCAATACGTATATAGATGAGAGTTAATGTAAAGGCATATAATTGCCAAGATTCCTATATACCAGAGCACCCCCTATTCTGGTGCATTTTTCTTTCTGGGTGCAAAAGGAGTGCATGGTGTGTGAAAGAGATTAAACAAGCATGTGCATTCACAGAGCTTAGGAGAAACCAATAAAATTGCCCTTTCCCCCATGTGTTTCACACTGTTCCTTCTCCCAACACTTCTTTAATGTGTACATTTACATTATGTTGTATAAGCCAGCCATTCTTAAACTGAAATCCTTTATTCTCTTGCAGTTAGTACTAGAAGACGATGAAGAAGAAGAAGAAGAAGAAGAAAAAGAAGATGAAGAAAAAGAAAAAGAAGTTAGATGTTTTCATGAAATGTCCTCCACAAGTTAAAGAGGAAGACCTAATTTTGGTTTATTTTTTAAAATGTCTGTTGGAAACAGCTTGGCTTTTCTGCAGTCCTCAGGCGCAATCCTATCACAAGATCTAAAGACATGTGCATTTTAGGATGCAACAGATCTCTCCCTCAGCTGGGCTCACCATGCAGCTCAGACAAAGATATGCTCTTCATAGCTTAGCTATTTAAACTGAGGGCACTGTAAGTCCTCCAAAAGGCTGTTGCAGGGATGTGGCAAGGAGCAGGTGACTTGAACTGGAACCAAAGCTCATTCAAATCAGTCTCGAGTCCTGGCAACCTCACGTAGAACAATATTTTTTAGACTTGTTTTTCCCCTGCCTCACTTAGAGCAGCAGCCCTTCTGTTGAAAATGGGTTGGAACTGGCTTCAACCCAGCTTAACTTGTTCCAGTATGCTTTATGCCATCTTCTTCTGCGTAGGACTTATGATCTATAATGGAAACTTCACAGAACCTATTGTCATACAGCTTGCCAAATTCCCAAAACTACAGATCTGGACAAAGTTGTTGAGTTTTTTCTTTTTTGGGGGGTGGTGTGTGTCAAAGTTTTACGATCACCCACTCCCCACCGTGCCATCCACCACCGCTAATTGCACTGATCCCCCTCTCACACAGGCATGTGCTCCCTCAAATGCTCCAGAATTTTCCATATAAAACATGTCAATTTCATGATCTCAGCTAAGTCGATTAATTTTAAAAACCACTCCTCCATTCTTGGTAATGATCAGTCTTTCCATCTTACACACACACACTATCCTAGGAAAGCTCTGGTGGGAATTATGGAGTTTACTTTCCCCAGATCTTTCAAGAATTTGACCATATCCATGAATTCCCTTCCCAGTTTCCCAAACTTACAGAGAACCCAGAAGAGATTCATCAGGGTAGATCAGGAGTTGGCTTCCCAATCCGATGTTTGTCTATTCTTCCCCACCTCTGACTCTCCGCTCCTTCTACTTCTCTCACAGACGAGACGGAAATCATCATGACTTTTACAGCATGCATGCTTCTATCCCCTCCCCTGGACAACACCCCCACATGTGGCTGCAGCTACCACTCAAGAATGTTTAATTTTATACCTTTCCTTCCGGTGGGCTACTCAACGTATCTATGACCCTCAGGCACATTCACTTAGAGATAATATTTGATGGTCATAAAGGTAGGTTTTCATCCGTTATCCTATTTACTCCCCACCAGAAACCCCTCAGAAAATGAGTAAATTAGTTCACATGATAGAGAGAAGATTCAGACATTTGCTGTGAAAAATTCATTCTAGGGAAATAAATAGGAAATCCCCCCCACACCAGACAGTATTCCCTTATGACAAAGTAGATGGGGCTGCATAGAAACAGCCCATGCCCAAAATGGAGCTAAAGCATGTACACACCCATGCACACAAACCACCCCCTAGATAACATGGTCTATAAAGAGGGGAGAGTGCCTGGGCTGCATTGTGAGACCTCGTGGGCCAAGTTTATGTCACAGGGCTTTGATCCCTAGTCCAGCAGTTTCTGATGTTAAAGTGGAAAGAGCAACCATTTTGTAAGGCAAGTGACCCTGGTCCTTCCTGCTGTCTGGCTATCAGTTTCATTTTATTACATTCTATCTCTGGTGTGAAGGATTCAGCCATTCTATTAGTATCCCCATGGAAAGAGGCTCCAGCTCCTTTGAGATGTGGAAGTGGTAATTTCTGTGAGCCTTTAGACTGGCTTAGGAAGATTATTTCTCTTCCCCAAAGAAAAGCAACAATTTCCAAATTAATCTGAGATAAACTCATCAAAGCTTACTTATAGCAAATTATTGTTCCATTGTTCATTTCTTTTTCAGCTGTGGGTTAAACTACAGAGCCTAGGACTTGCCGATCAGAAGGTCGGCAGTTCGAATCCCCGTGACGGGGTAAGCTCCCGTTGCTCGGTCCCTGCTCCTGCCAACCTAGCAGTTCGGAAGCACTTCAGAGTGCAAATAGATAAATAGGTACCACTCTGGCAGGAAGGTAAACGGCGTTTCTGTGTGCTGCTCTGGTTCCCCAGAAGCTGCTCAGTCATGCTGGCAACATGACCCGGAAGCTGTACGCCGGCTCCCTCGGCTAATAAAGCGAGATGAGCGCCACAACCCCAGAATCGGTCACGACTGGACCTAATGGTCAGGGGTCCCTTTACCTTTACCTGTTCCCTGCAGCTGCTCTTCTTTATGGAAATTCAGTATAAGGAATCTCATGACAGGAAAAGAATAAAACATTTTTTGGGGGGCAGGGGACTTGGCTCTTTATATAACAGCATCCCTAGGTTACTCGAATAGTTAGTGGGTGGATTGCTTCTTTTGGTCAAAGCACCATGGCAGGATCTGTTGGGATGAGCAGTTTGGGATGCAATGGATCTTTGGCTCAGCCAGCTGATTCCTGGCTCATCTGGGTTCAGCCAGCATTAAGTCCCCAACTCTGGCTCAGTCAAAGGTGTAACTTGCTCAACCCTTTCAACCAGGGCTCAGCCTACCTAGCCAAAGCTACCTGAGACAAGACTGGTGTAACTAACCCAAAATGAGCATCCCGGTGGCATGACATGGGCAAGACCAAGAAGGGAGGGTTTACGCTGGATCCTAAACCCATTCAGCTAGATCATGTGAATCTGGCATAAACCCGCATTTAAAGGATTTTTATCCATCTGGCAGGCTTAAGTAGAGCAGCAGCTCTGCTTCTCAAATGAGGCTCGGATCTGGTAAAACTTCATGCCGCTTTAACTTTGCTTTGCTTTATTATAATTTTTTGTGCAAAGGGTTGCTTCCTAATACTTTTTCTATGATACCCACCTCTACAGATACCGGAACCTCATGAGAGGCAATGATGTGTATGGCAAAACAGAACTGCAACAATTAAACATAGCCATTAGGCCAATCTATTAGAAATGCATTCATAAAAACCTCAAAGGAAGGAAGTATATTCATCAAAATAGATGCTAGGCTGAACCAGTGTGGTAAATTAGTCTTCAGAAAATGTAAATGCTATTTTGGGGGCTTCAGTACCTATACCATTATCTCCTTTTAATGCCTTTTTCATATTTTAGCTTATTCCTCAAATTCACCTTTCAGAACTGTAACACCAATAGCCTTGCTCATGAGAGAGTCCATGTTAGCAAACATAACTAGAGCAATGGAATAAAAAATTCTGAAAGTGATCAAAACATTTAATAAACATTGTCTTGGTCCCACCTGTCACTGATATGCAAACTAGCTGCCCCCATCTGCCTGTTTAGCAAGTATCTGAAGTGCCCTGTATATATGCCAACATAATGCATAGAGTTAGCCAGGGAAAGCTGTGGCCCTTGAGATGCTGATGGACTCTATCTCCCATCTGTCTCAGTCAGCATGGCTTATGGTAAAGGAAAATGGGAGTTGTAGTCCATCAGGATCTGGATGACCACAGCTTGATACAGAATTGGAGGTCAATCTGCAATCCTAGGCAATCCAGCCTGCACATCTTTCCTGGGAAATAGGCAGTACTCATGCAACGTTCATGACAGGAGGAAGGATTTCAAGTCTTCCAAGTAAAGGGAGGCTGGGGAAATGGTCTGTAAGGTGTTCCTTTGGGGAGGAGACCTACGAAATTGCTCTCCTTTTTGACTGACTACCTCAAGAGCTCAGAGATGAAGGGATGCAAAACAAGGCATCACAGAGAAAGTACTATGGACAAGGTTCCTTGCAGGGGTCAGCCTGGGGATTCTATTAAAGCAGAGCTGTTTTTTCAGCAGTCATGCTCAAACGCCCTGTAGCTAGTTTGGCCTTCTATGAGAGGGACCAGTTCCCTTAAAGGGGCTTTAGTGGACATTGACTCTGACAGTGAAGGAGGCTGGTCCTCTGAGCTGGAGTCCTCAGCATCATAGGAGAGCAACACTACCTCAACTGGTTGGATAGATACCAGCACAATGCAATCTACTTCTGCAAGTGTTTCTGATTTGGTATGTACATTTGGGACAGTTCGTTTGGACAATTTGCTCTCCCGCTTGGAATCCCTGGTCACAAGATTGTATACAGCATAACAGTGCTTTCACATTGTTTCACCCATTTTAAAATCTTCACCTGCTCATTCCCACTTTTTTGTGTCTTGGGAGGAATGAGATGCATAATAAGAATTCCTTTGTGGATGAGAACGATTTATAAGCCAGGAGGAAAGTTGCCAGAGGCTGGATTGGTTTTACACTGCTGTTGGGAGCCTCCATTGCATGGGCACACCAAGGCCCATCACCTCTCCTCCTTTGGCTGACCAAATTATGGGAGCCCTCTCCACCCATCCTACACCTGACATCCTCAGCCTGTTTCTGATTTTAACCTTTTAATATGGTTCTTATTATATGGTTTTATATACAATTGTTGTAAACCACTCTGATATATACGTATGAATATCAGCATATAAATATTTTTCTAAATAAATAAAGCCAGGCCTTCAATGGAACAATTGGTAGCTTCATGTGGGCCCCCAGTTGTCCCTTTGCTGGAGCAAAGTATGCCTTGCTCAAGGAGAGGGGAGAAGTTCCTCCTTTCCAGGGTAGCTCTTTGAAGCCGTGTTGTGCTGTTCCTTTAAGTCTTTAATTTTGACGGTTGAAAGGCATGTCATGAAGTGGCTTGCAAAACATAGGGTGGACACCCCCCCCTTCTTTGTGGTTCCCATGTTTGGGAAATGTATGAAGGGATTTTGACCGATTTATGTCATGTGGTGGACAGGTGGGTTGCCCTGTCCATCTATCAAAGTTGGCTAATGGGGTTGGACTCCAAAGGTTCCCCACCATGGTCTACCAGCTGAGGGTCCCCATATAACTTTTTTACTATCTGTGTACCTGTTTCTCTACTCATTTACATAGAATGTGGTCTGTGTAAACATAGCACACACCTGGTGGCTAACATACGATAGAAATACGGCACAATACAAAGCAACACAATAGCTCAACAATTTATTTGGCAGAAATACAAATAATATTTTAAAACATAGGTATGTTAAAATAAGCAGCAAATAATATAAATCCTAGTAGACAAAATGCTATCCCTTGAAGATGTCCATTAATACTATGCAGTCACCTTTGCTGTATTGCTATAAAAACTTCTGGGAAGCCTAGCAGATGTCATGAACCCAAGCCATTTATTGGAACGTAAAGCTCAAAACCAGCTTAGTAAAATACTGGAAACATTATTGTAAGTTTATAGATGGATGAGGTGTGGAGGATAGAAAAAGAAGAGTCTGGAGGCATTTTTCTTTCTTCCAATGGGATTTCCTAGTTTCTAGGTCCGAACAAGGAGCAATTACACTTCTCCATGAAATAGGTGATGATTGGAGCTGAGACCAGGAGAAGAAGCACCAATGAGGAGCGGAGAATCCAAATATAGGTAGGTATTGTCTGACCTGGATCGACTAGAAAAAGATCAGAAAGGTTTGGGTTTCTATTCAGATATGACCAGAGACAGGTAGATTAATCAGCAGGTATACATTAACAAGTTCTCTATGGTTTCATACTTGTGGGACAAATGTACACGTTTATCATAACACTTTTCCTACTCTGATTATATACTCCTATTGATTCTCTCAAATAGTATCAATCAATCAGTTTTTATTGTATATCGCCAAAGGCCTTTACAATGAATGACAGAGAAGAAAAAGAAATCCCTGTAGCAGTTTGCAACATATAATAAAAGAAGAACAATCCTCTCAGTTTTCAACTATAGTTCTTTCCTGTATAGTTCTTTCCATCCTATCCACCCTCTGAGGGTGTTTTAGAGAAGGGGAGAACAAAAGAGGAAAATGTTGAAGAATTTGGTGTTTGCTTGAAATGTCTACAGCAAGTTGAAAAGGCAGACCTTATCATTTACATAATCTCCAGTCATAATTGAACTATTGAATACCTTCTATATAATATATATTTTATCTGAGGTTTAAAACTCTCATTATTGATGAAAGTTAATTTTACAGTGGGTGTGAATGATCTATTTGTGGCTGGTTTCTTTTAATCATTTTTTCCCCAGGCAGGTGCACTATGTGACCCATGTGAGCAGCAAAATAACCAGATTGCTCAACGGTGATGGGATAAAATTAGGTCAAATCTTTGTTGACAGCAGCAGGCAGGGCAAGGGTTGGCATGGCATTGGGTCCCAGGATCAGATAATCATTCCATAAGCCCCATGTTGAAGGAATGTATCTGGTGCCTTTGGATCACTCCAGACCTGTACGATAGGAGTCAACCAGAGTTAAACCTTGCCATGGTGCAAGCCAAGGATGCAAGGTCTCACCGGGGCACCAGGCTGCATTTTTCAACCAGGCAGATACCAAACTCACGCTTGAGTTTGCCATGGTCAATCCTTCCCTCAAGCCCCTTATGGGCCCCCCTTTGCTATGTTGATCCTGACCAATGCCATTTCCGCCCTCATACAAACAATGTTCTTCCGCCTAACAAAGGAAAGTCATAATTTCACTGAGGTAAAGGTGGAAAACCCCCCAACTCCAATCAAATGCCAATCAGGCTAAGAGATAAAATTCCTTTCCGGTCCTGTCTACCAACAACCCAAAATAGCTCAGTGAAGGCTCTCACCCGAGGATAGGCAGGCAGGAAGCTCTCAAAGCAAAATGGCTGGAATGGGGCATAAAGTGATATGGCGAAAAGCTTGAACAAATAGCAAGAAAACCAGTAAGGAGTGATGCATTTCCCTGACTCTCTGTAGCCAACTGGCTCTTGCTTGATGGCAATCATTTGCATTTGTCAAAAAAGGAGAAAAATTCAGACACTGACATCAAGAGTGCTATCAAACTTTCCACAGTGGCAAAAAGATTCTATAAATGTGGCATTAGGGTATTAATGATCTCTGATGGGAAATGAGAAAAAATGTTTTCTTTTTGTGATTGTGTTTGATTATGAATTGCATTGTTTTGTTCTTGTGTCAAGATTTAAAATGGTATACTAAAACAGTAAGATAAATCAATATTTTTACTCACCAATGCTGCTTACTTACCATTGGAATCATAATAACCTGGGTGGGTAAAAACATGGACAATATCAGAAAATCATGGCTCATCATCCCATCAGGAACAACAAGGCTCTCATAATTGTACTCTATCAAGGCAGTGGTGCCTAACTGAACTGTGCATCAGAACACAACTCCTGATTAGATCACACACTTCTCTGGATTTTGTAATGTGGTTTTGCCACAAAAGGCGCCCACAGAAATACGTATTTTAATATAACCTGTGTATTTTATTTGGAAATGCATTGAAAAGCAATGAGAAAATGCATATTTTGAGGAATGCACAATCGGTTTGATTTGAACTACAGTGGTAAGTCGCAAGACGAATGCCTCGCAAGACAAAAAACTCGCTAGACGAAAGGGTTTTTTGTTTTTTGAGCTGCTTCGCAAGACGATTTTCCCTATGGGCTTGCTTCGCAAGACGGAAACGTCTTGCAAGTTTGTTTCCTTTTTCTTAACACCATTAATACAGTTGCGACTTGACTTCGAGGAGCAACTCATGTGGTAGCCTTTTTTGAGGTTTTTAAAGACTTTGGTGGTTTTTGAAGCTTTTCCAAAACTTTCCCGACACCGTGCTTCGCAAGACGAAAAAAATCGCAAGATGACAAAACTCGCAGAACGAATTAATTTCGTCTTGCGAGGCACCACTGTAAAAATCAATGGTTATGACAAAGAACCATTCATTTCATTGGCCCTACTCAAAGTATAAATGAGCTGGATGGA
Source organism: Podarcis lilfordi (assembly GCA_947686815.1). Classification (NCBI taxonomy): domain Eukaryota; kingdom Metazoa; phylum Chordata; class Lepidosauria; order Squamata; family Lacertidae; genus Podarcis; species Podarcis lilfordi. Next base: position 30,133,306 of record OX395138.1, on the reverse strand, counting down.
AGAACACATGTAACCTTTAGAAAAACATGATGTGCCAAAAGAAATGAAACAGGGTGGACTTAGGTTGACCTAAGCCCCATTCCTAGAGGCTAGACACTTAAATAATGATTTTTTTTTATAAGCTGCCTAAAAGCAATACCTATTTTTAAAGGTAAAGGTAAAGGTACCCCTGCCTGTACGGGCCAGTCTTGCCAGACTCTAGGGTTGTGCGCTCATCTCACTGTATAGGCCGGGAGCCAGCGCTGTCTGCAGACACTTCCGGGTCACGTGGCCAGCGTCACAAGCTGCATCTGGTGAGCCAGTGCAGCACACGGAATGCCGTTTACCTTCCCGCTGGTAAGCGGTCCCTATTTATCTACTTGCACTTAAGGGTGCTTTCGAACTGCTAGGTTGGCAGGCGCTGGGACCGAACGACGTGAGCGCACCCCGCCACGGGGTATCGAACTGCCGACCATGCGATCGGCAAGTCCTAGGCGCTGAGGTTTTACCCACAGCGCCACCCGTGTCCCTCAATAAAAATACCTATTTTTAATACGCTATTAAACAATGTTCCTGGAGAAGTGTTGTCATCTCCATGCTATTGGCCAGATCCTCCAACATTGGTTGCATAGGTGCAAAATAGCACCTATTTTCATTTAGATAAATATATGAATGTGCTCCAGGGAAGTCTGAACATGCTCTGTGGCTGTGATTAACTCTTGTCATAGAGGAATAGAAACCAAATGGGTGGGGAATTAAATGGACTGTGCTGAAATATGGCATGACTGGCTAGTTGGAACTCTAAACGTGACTATCCCATACAATCTTACGTGGCTGGACAATCAGATTCTGAGCAACACTGAGGGCAGATATCTTCACTTGGTTCTTTGCATCCTTTTGCTGGTAACCACAGGAATATTGGCCAGCATTCTTCGGCGATGCATAGACTATGTATTGAACATATTGAGATGCTGCTTTCTTGGATGAAACAGGAGCCCCATCTTTACAGAAAAAAAATCCGGTCAGAAAAACCTCTGCTGGAGCCGCACATAGTGCTGTGATAGTTTCCCCTTCAGAAACCAAAGTTTTGTTCAAGAATAAATCAGGAGCAGGAAGTTCACCTAGAGAATGAACAAACGGAGGGAAGAAATAAAGAAATAGCATAAATGAATGCAGAGAATTAGTGAAAATGCAGTTGCAATGGAGGGTGAACATTTCAGCAATCATGTGGAATTAGATTGCTTTATCGCCATTATTTTTGTCTTACTGTATAGTGTTTTAGCACAGTTTTCTCATAATTATTTGTTGTATACTGCTTTTAATTTTTCTGTTTTGGGGTAAGTGGCATGCAAGTGTTCTACTCTGTTTTATTTATTTAAAGCATTTTAATACCACCTCAATTTTTATTTAGAAATTTGGGATTGTAAGCTCTCAATCTTCTAAAATGTATAGAAGATTAATAGTTAGGTAAGCACATAGCTATCAACTTTCAGGTTTGAAAATAAGGGATCAGCAGCTTCACCTGTCCTCGGGACAGTCTACGGGATATATAACAATCAGGGATAGCAGCAGGAAGCAGCGGGAAATGGCGCTGGAATAAGGGAATTTCCCACAAAAAAAGGGGAAGGTTGACAGCTATGGGTAAGCAAAAAGATCTTATGAGGCAATCCTATGTCACATTTCCAATAGGCTGAGTATTTTAGGATACAGCAACTCTCTAGCTCCAGCCCATATGAGCTGCTTAAAGGAGGATTGGAGGCACTTCAGAGAGTGGTTTTGCTCTCTAAAGCCCCTCCTGGCCTCATTTAAAAGCAGGCAGTGCAGGATGTAAAAGAAGGTCAGAACAGCTTTAGTAAGTGGTCAGAATGTGAGGGAAGGAGGGTTCAGTCAAGCCTAAAGGGTGGGGGAGGTTTGGGCAAGATATGAGGGGATAGGCAAGGGGGTGAGTGAGTGGTAAATGGAGGAGGGGTTAGCCAGGTGTAGGGGATGGAGGGCTGCTGGGATTGGTGAGCTGAGAAAGTGTGGGTGGCAGCTTCTAGTACATCTCGTATTTTCTAAAAGCTTGATGATGAAATGAAACAGCCCCGAACTTCTTTGATAATGAACATTTAGCATTAAACATTTGGTTCTAGTAGAGGAACACACACACCATACTCTGCAATCCGGCACACACTAGCGCACACAGTCTTGCACAGTCTCAAACTCACCTGCAGAAGTGCAAAGCTCTGAATCTTTGTCATCACCCAAACACCAGTGATTTGCAAGAAGGGCATCTGCAATAACATCCATGCAATATGTTTATAATATGTTTTAACAAGTAAACACAAGGGCAGAGCAGTATTTCAATAATTCAATAATTCTCCTGCTATTTTGGCTGCAGGCTCTTTTGAGTGGCTTTAGTGTTTTCTAGCAATCCCTGGAAGTTTCCACATGTGCAAGTAATACACATATAAATGAGAGTCAATGTAATGGCATATAATTGCCAAGTTTCCTATATGCCAGAGCACCTCCAATTCTGCTGCAGGTTTTTTTTTCTGGGTGCAAAAGGGTGCATGGGGTTTTAAAGAGATTAAACCAGCATGTGCGAATGCAGAGCTGAGGAGGAACCAATAAAATTGCCCTTTCCCCCATGTGTTTCACACTGTTCCTTCTCCCAACACTTCTTTAATGTGTGCATTTACATTATGTTTTATAACCAAGTCATTTTTAACTGAAATCCTTGATTCTCTTGTGGATAGTACTGGAAGAAGAAGAAGAAGAAGAAGAAGAAGAAGAAGAAGAAGAAGAAGAAGAAGAAGAAGAAGTTGTTAGATGTTTTCATGAAATGTCCTCCACAAGTTAAAGAGGAAGACCTAATTTTGGTTTATTTTTTAAAATGTCTGTTGTAAACAGCTTGGGTTTTCTGCAGTCCTCAGGATGCAACAGATCTCTCCCTCAGCTGGGCTCACCATGCAGCTCAGACAAAGATATGCTCATCACAGCTCAGCTAGTTAAACTGACGACACTGTAAGTCCCCCAGAAGGCTGTTGCAGGGATGTGGCAAGGAGCAGGTGACTTAGACTGGAACCTGAGCTCATTCAAATCAGTCTTGAGTCCTGGCAACCTCACATAGAACAATATTTTTAGACTTGTTTTTCCCCTGCCTCACTTAGAGCAGCAGCCCTTCTGTTGAAAATGGGTTGGATCTGGCTTCAACCCAGCTTAACTTGTCCCAGTATGCTTTATGCCATCACCTTCTGCGTAGGACTTATGATCTATAATGGAAACTTCACATAATCTATCGTCATACAGCTTGCCACATTCCCAAAACGAAAAACCCAGACAAAGTTGTTGAGGCACACGCTCCGGAATTTCCCGGACGTATGGCAACCCTAAGTATGAGTACATACAGTTGTCTCTATTAGAGTTGCCTCTCCCCATTTTTATTTTTAGAGTCAAGCAAAAAATTCCTACAAGGTATTTTTCTGAGAACATTTCAAAAATATTTTTTTAATGAGTATTCCTTTTCTCACTGTTATAGTAAAAGGCCATCTTGAAGCATTTGCTTCTAGTATTTTCAACAATTTTCTATGCTGTTTCTGTTCCCACCCGCCAGATAGCCTTAGAAAGACATTGGTTTTGGGCAATGCGAGAGGATGCAGAATGGGAGCCTGGCTGCCAGCTCATTCCCACTGCCGTTAACTTCACAGAATCATAGAAAAGGGAAAGGGAAATGAAAAGCTGTGCTATTTCTGGAATGCTGGAGAATTTCTCCTCCATTTCAAGTAATTACATGGAATTTTCTCCCTAGTTTCTCTGTTCACTAGTAGTATGGAGTCCATTTGTACATAACTCTCATTACTTATGCGCCTTTTCTAGAATCTTGCTATTTGTCCATTAACTTTTTTTAAAAAAATCAATTTTCTTAGAGTTTATAAACAGAATAACAAAGATTATTGTCCAATATCTATTTCTAAAATCCAAACTAAAACATTAATCCAGAGGGGGGAAAGAAGACCGAGAAAGTGATAAAGAAAAGGAAATGAGAAATGAATTAAAAGAGAAAAAGAGAGAAAAGTTAGGAAGCTAAAGAACTTCTGATTCTTCATCTGACCGCTACATATAAACATCACTCACTTCATCCACTCCAGTGTAACACCTAATAATTCCATCTTCTATAAACCATTTTCTTCAGTCCTCAAATCGAAATGTCATTATTTTATTTTATTTTCCACGCAAAAAGTCTGTGGGAGGTTTCCAATCTTTAGTAAATGTTAATAATGACTTTTCTCTGATAAAACATGTCAATTTCGTCATCTCAGCTAAGTCCATTAATTTTCACAAACACACACTCCTAGGAAAACTCTGATGGGAATTATGGAGTTTCCTTTCGCCACATCTTTCAAGAGATTGTACATATGCATGAATTCCCTTCCCAGTTTCCCTAACTTACAGAGAACCCAGAAGAGATTCATCAGGGCAGAGCAGGAGTTGGCTTGCCAATCCGATGTTTGTCCACTCTTCCCCACTTCTGACTCTCAGCTCCTTCTACTTCTCTCACAGACGAGACGAAAATCATCACGACTTTTGCAGCATGCATGCTTCTATCCCCTCCCCTGGGGAACACCTCCACATGTGGCTGCAGCTACGACTCAAGGATGTATAATTTTACACCATTCTTTCAGGTGAACTATTCAACATATCTCTGACCCTCAGGCACATTCACTTAAATATAATATTTGATGGTCAGAAAGGCAGCTTTTCATCCATTGTCCTATTAACTCCCCACCAGAAACCGCTCTGAGAATGAGTAGATTAGTTCACATGATAGAGAAAAGATTCAGACATGAACTGCTGTGAAAAATTCGTTCTAGGGAAATAAATAGACAATCTCTCTCCCCTCCCGCAGGAGAGTATTCTGTCAAGATAAAATTGTTGGGACTGCATACCAGCAGCCCATGCTCAACATGGAGCTAAAGCATATACCCACCCATGCACACAAACCACCCCCTAGGTAACATGGCCTATAACTGGCATGTCCAAAGTCTGGCCCGGGGGCCACTTGCAGCCCCCTGGCTGGTTTCAAAGGCCCCCCCCCAGCAATTTTGAAAAAGCAATCTCTTGCGGCCCCTGAGCACCTGCCCACCAAAGCCGTTTCCTTTTTGCAGGCTCGTCACGCGTTCTCCCCTCTGTGTGGGAGGCGTTGCTAGCCCCCGCACAATTAGGGAGTCGCCAGTTGCATCGCTCCTCGGGTCAACCGATCTGGTCGGCTGGGGCGGGCATGGCTAAATAAATAAATACTACAGTACACTTTCGGGACGTTGATGCTGCAGCGATGGCAGTGGCAGAGGGGTAGCTGCTGCCTTGACCCAGAGCCATATTTATGTATAGGCTAAGTAGGCTGAAGCCTAGGGCCTTAGGGGCCTCAAGGGGGCCTCACCAGCCCACCTGCTCCCTAGCAGGCATTCTCCCCTCTCCCAAAATTGCAAACCCAAGACTCCATGTGAAGGCAGGGCAAATCGAGCCTCTAAGTGTAGGGGGCCTCACCAGTCTGCCCTCTTCCCAGTGCCGCAGTCTCCCCTCTCCCAAAATTGCAAACCAAAGACTTCATGCGAGGGCAGGGTGACTCAGGCCCAGCAACTATGAGACGCAGGGCTAGTCAGTGGGGCATAACTTGAATTTTTTTTTGTAGGGCCCCAGTTCCCAGCCAAAGTCTGCAAAATCTTATAGATATAAATGAAATCCATCTAGATTGACCTGATGTGGGGGCCCCCTTAGGAGCGGCACGCGGGGCCCAATTTGGCCAAATTGCCCCAATTGCCTTAAGGTCAGCCCTGATGAGACTGTGCAGGGGTTGGACTGACAAGTCCTGCACCTTCTAGGTCCCTGGTGTCACTATTCAGAGTACAGACTCAAGGACTTGTAATGGAAATAATGGGGGGGCAATTATTGGAAATCAGTTTTGTCACCTCCCCCCCAAATCCTGGGACAATGAGTCCAGCCACCTTTTATTCACAGTCGCATAAGCACTACACTACAGCATGGCCATAAAGCTGTATGTTCAACCGCTGAAATACACACCCAATATGTAGCAATGGAGATTTATGTTACTGTTTTATGAATGAACACTGTGTTTTATTAACGGACTCTGTATTTACCCAAGAGCCACCAATAGGGAGCTCTAGAATCTGACAGCTAACCAACTGGGTACTACCAAACAGTGACCCCTATTGCTGAAAGCAGGTAACCAGCAGGAAACGCTTCAGCTCAGCCTTTGCACTGTTGACTGAACACCCCCTGCTTTGCAGACAATGGAGAAAGCTCATAAATGGTATCTCTTCTTTTGTACTGGCCAACTCTGTTACACTGGTGTAAACCCTGGGAACTTCCCGGTTGGTGCCTCCGGTAATGGCGGAATTCCTCTGATCGGGAGGAATTTGCCCCGTGGGAATCTGGGTCTGGCCGCCACGGCGAAGGCGGAGACCCGCAAAAAATCACAGGCGGGAGAAGCCTGTGAGCGTGGGATTCAGCGGGCACCCTTTGCGCCTCCCCTACTCACGGGGAAACCCAGTTTCGGGGGTCCGGAGCGACGTGGGGTGAGCGGCGCGGTGCTTCGAATCGTCTGCTTCTTCCACAGAGCGAAGACGCATAGCTGTTGCCGGAGAGTGCTGACTTTTTCTTGTGGACAATTTGACTTCAAAGTAATTACCCGTGAGTAGAGCTGAAGCGGGAGAATTGGATTTTTAAACGTTTAATTTGGTATCGTAACGGGGAGGTTCAACACAAGAAGTCCGCCTTCCCATTTTGTAAATAGACTGAAGCAATAAGGCTGCAAGCTGAAGTCTTGGAAAGCCTTTTGTAAAAGACTAAATTTCCATCAGTAAAGAACATTAACCCCCCCCTTGGAGGCAGGAGAAGAGGGGGGGAAGTTGTGGACTGAGTATGCCTGCAGGAGAGAGTGAAGAGAGCTAAAATACCGCCGCTCTGACCCTGGAAACGGGCTGCTAGCAGGACTGACTTTTTTGGAATGTTCATTGACAGCGTTTAGAACGTTCATTGACAGCTAGCTAAATAAGAGAAATACATTGTTTCTACTGTCTCCGGCTGCTTTTAAAAAGGAGTAAAAGTAACTGAAAGCTGAAACTAACTTTGGATTGTTGGAACTATGTTTAAAAGAGGACATTACTGACTAATATAAATAGAAACTGTTTCCCCCTAGTGGAAGCCTTTGAAACTGGTTGCTTTATAAGAGCTGGGCTAGGGGAATTTCCAGCTGCAAGATAAAAAACTGTGAGACTCTGGGACTGACCTTGAATCTTTTAAGTGTTATGGCAAATGGGAAGGGAAAAACAGACCAGTCAACTGCTGAAAAAACATTAAGGTCTGGGAGGACTTGGCAGCAATCCAGGAGAGGCTCAACATCAGGCCTCCCTGCTTCTTCTGCTGCTGCTTCTGCACCAGTACACTCAAAACCAAGAGGAATGTCGACAGAAGAGGCCTTAGCGGTTGCATTAAATAAGATAAATGATTCACTGGAACAGCTTAACAAGAAAGCAGACGTGACAAATGCGAAAGTCAACTTAAATACAGAAAGTATAAATAATCTGGGACAAAAGGTGAACATTAATACAGAAACCATCCAGAAATTGATACAGGAATCTACTTTGATAAGGCAGACTGCGGAGGAAACTAGGGAGAAAGCCGTCGCTGCTGAATGTAAAGTAACACAACTGGAGAGAGAGAGAGTCCCAGCCCTACAGAGGCAACTTGATGAACATAAGTTGACGCTTGCTATGATTGAACTTAAAGAAAAACAGACGAATCTGAGGATCAGAGCCCTACCTGAATTGGAGAAGGAAAGCTTGACAGACTTTCTCACACAGGAATTTGCTGACTTTTGGGACTTGGACTTGGGTCAAGAAGAGTTTAGAATTGTGAGGGCCTTCAGACTTGGAAGAGGAGGGAAAAAAGAGAAGAATAGAATAAGGGACTGCTTGATTACCCTTCGAACTAAAGAAGAGAGAGATAGAATCTTGGGTTGGCATTACAAGAAGAACCTAGAAGTACAACAGTCAAGAGTGGAAATTTTTAAAGACGTCCCGAAATATCTTTTGGATCTTAGGCCTAACTACGGAGATATTGTTGCCCTGTTGAGAAGGAATAAAATTATCTTTAGGTGGGAGTTTCCCCAAGGTCTATCCTTCAGTTTCAAAGGAAGGAAAATAAAAATAAGATCAGTAGAAGATAAAGTAAAGTTTCTGTATAAATACGAAGAAGATCTGCTGAAGGGACTTGAAAAAGAGCCAAGAGCATCGGATAGAAGATCACCAGATAGAGGACTAGAGCAAAGAGCATCGGATAGAAGTTTACCAAACAGGGGAATATTGGATATATCAGCATTATCCTTTGGATTGGATCTCCCAGTGAACGTGTCACCACCACCACCAACAGAAGAAGAGCAAGCATTGGGTGCAGTTGGAGGAATATCAGCGTAACTACATGATGGTGTTGCAGGTTTCGAGCTGGAATGTGAATGGACTAAATTCCCCAGAAAAAAGGCGCAGAGTCTTTCATTTATTGAAAAAAGAGCATTTGGACTTGATTTGTTTACAAGAAACACATGTGATAAGGCTACACAGGAAGATATTGAGTAATAAAAGATTGGGCCAAAAATTTATCTCATCAGATAAAGTTAAAAAAAGAGGAGTGGTCCTTTATGCAAAGGAGAGCCTTTCACCGAAATTCATATTTAAAGATGACCAAGGAAGATTTGTTGCAATTGAAATTCAATCACAAGGAGAGAAATTCTTGATTGTAGGTATATATGCACCAAATGAAGGAAAATCAGAGTTCTTTAAGAAGCTACACGAGACTCTGATGGATTACATGGACTATAATATGATCTTGATGGGAGATATGAATGGAGTGTTGTCTACAAATATGGACAAGGCACAGAGACAGGTAGTCACCAAAGATGGTAGACTACCAAAAACCTTTTTTGACATGACTGAAAATATGGACTTAGCTGACATTTGGAGAATGTCTCTGGGAAGAGAGGGAACTTTCTTCTCTGAGGCCAAAATGACATGGACAAGAATTGACCAAATCTGGGTAACCAGGGGATTGGCTCCGAAGATCAGCAAAGTGGAGATTTGCCCCAAAACTTGTTCTGACCATAATGCTGTGAAGATGGAAATGAATTTGACGCCAATTGGTTCCTTTAGATGGAGGATGAACGATACTTTGTTCAGGAATGAAGAGGTGACCAAGAAGGCCCAAAAAACTCTAAGAGACTATTTCAAGATAAACATGAATACTACAGTGGAAAAAAGAGTAATTTGGGACGCAAGTAAAGCGGTTATGAGAGGATTCCTAATACAACAGAATGCAATTAAGAAGAGAACTCAGAATGAAAAAAAGGATAAAATCCTGGGGAAAATAAAGGAAGGAGAGAAGAAACTGAGAGCAAAACCAAAGTCACAGGAGATCCTGAAAGAGATAAAGTTATACCAAGTACAATATATGAAGCTGATGAATCAGGAAATAGAATGAAAGATTAAACAGATGAGGCAAAAGACATTTGAATCGGCAAATAAGTGCAGAAAATTGTTGGCCTGGCAAATGAAAAAAAGACAAAAACTTAATATTATTACGAATCTGGAAGTGGAAGGAAAGAATATACAGAACCCAGTGGAGATCAGGAAGTGTTTTCAGAGGTATTTTAAACAACTTTATACACAGGAGAAGCAGAAAGAAATGGACTTTGATCGATTTTTGAAAATAAATGGACTACACAAAATCTCTCAGGAAAAACAGCTAATGTTGAATTATAAAATAACGGATCAGGAGGTGGAAGGGGCCATTCAGAACTTGCAATTAGGTAAATCTCCAGGACCAGATGGCTTGACTTCAAGATATTACAGATCTTTGAAAGAATGGTTAATACAACCTTTGAAGGAAGTCTGCAATGAACTATTGGAAGGGAGAAAGGCACCAGAGTTGTGGAAGGAAGCTTACATTACACTTATACCGAAAACAGAGACTGAAAAGACACAGCTCAAGAACTACCACCCCATATCGCTGCTTAATGTGAATTACAAAATTTTTGCAGATATTTTGGCTAAAAGATTAAAAAAGGTGTTAGTAGAAGAAATTCATAAAGACCAAGTGGGCTTTCTCCCGGGTAGACATTTGTCTGACAACATGAGGAATATAATTAATATTCTAGAAAAACTACAAGTGAATATCAATACTAAGGCAGTCTTGATATTTGTGGATGCAGAGAAAGCCTTTGACAACATTTCTTGGAGTTTTATGAAGAAGAATCTACAGGGGATGGGGGTAGGTCAAGGTTTTGAAAATGGTATAGGTGCAATTTACTCAGAACAAAAGGCAAAATTAATTGTGAACAGTGTAGTGACAGAAGAGTTTAAGATTGAGAAAGGGACACGACAAGGTTGCCCAATCTCTCCATTGCTCTTTATATCGGTCCTTGAGGTTTTGTTAAACATGATTAGAAAGGACCAAGAAGTTAAAGGTATACAAGTGGGAGCTAAACAGTACAAACTGAAAGTATTTGCTGATGACTTAGTTTGACTTTACGGGAGCCAGAATCTAGTACTAAAAGGGTATTGGAGCTGATTCAAGAATTCGGACAGGTAGCAGGTTTTAAGTTGAACAAGATGAAAACTAAGGTTTTAGAGAAAAACTTAACTGTGAATGAGAGAGAGAAGTTTCAGGAGGAGACAGGACTAACATTGGTTAAGAAAGTGAAATATTTAGGGGTTAACATGACTGCTAAAAATGTGAATTTATTTAAGGATAATTATGAAAAATGTTGGATTGAAGTGAAAAAGGATTTAGAAATATGGACAAATTTGAAGTTATCATTGTTAGGCCGAATTGCTGTGATAAAAATGAATGTGCTGCCAAGGATGTTGTTTTTGTTTCAAACACTGCAAATTTTGGATAAGATGGATTGTTTCAAGAAGTGGCAGAAAGATATTTCCAGATTTGTTTGGCAGGGCAAGAAGCCTCGAATAAAATTTAAGATATTAACTGATGCTAAAGAAAGAGGTGGATTTGCCCTGCCAGACCTTAAACTTTATTATGAATCAGCTGCTTTTTGCTGGCTGAGAGAATGGCTGCTTCTTGAAAACACGGATGTGTTGGATCTAGAAGGCTTCAATAATGCATTTGGCTGGCATGCATATTTATGGTACGATAAGGTAAAAGCACATAAAGCGTTTAAAAATCATATTGTTAGAAAAGCATTGTTTAATGTTTGGATAAGATATAAGGATTTGTTAGAAAAGAAAACCCCAAGATGGTTGTCACCAATGGAAGCGAAGGCACAGAAAAACTCAATATGGAGGCCAAATGGCCGAAATATTGGGAAATTCTGGAACAAGATGGAGACAGAATAAAATTGCAGAGCTTTGAAAAATTGAAAAACAAAGTGCGAGATTGGCTCCATTATTACCAAATAATGGAGGCATATAATTTGGACAAAAAAGTTGGTTTCCAGGTGGAAAAATCAAAATTGGAAACAGAATTGTTAGATCCAAAAATCAAGAATTTGTCAAGAATGTATAACTTGCTGTTGAAATGGAACACTCAGGATGAAACGGTGAAATCAGCTATGATTAAATGGGCACAAGATGTTGGACATAACATAATGATGGCTGACTGGGAACAGTTATGGACCACAGGTATGAAATTTACGGCATGTAATGCTTTAAGAGAAAATTTAATGAAAATGATTTATAGGTTGTACATGACACCAGTCAAGCTTGCAAAAATTTACCATTTGCCCGATAATAAATGTTGGAAATGTAATGAGAATGAAGGTACATTCTTTCACCTTTGGTGGACATGCCCAAGGATTAAGACATTCTGGGAGATGATTTATAACGAAATGAAAAAGGTACTCAAATATACCTTTCTGAAGAAACCAGAGGCCTTTCTTCTGGGCATGGTCGGCCAATTGGTGCCAAAGAAGGATAGAACTTTTTTTATGTATGCAACATCAGCAGCAAAAATACTCATCGCGAAGTATTGGAAGACACAAGATTTACCCACCCGGGAAGAATGGCAGATGAAGTTGATGGATTATATGGAACTGGCGGAAATGACTGGCAGAATCTGAGACCAGGGAGAAGAGTCGGTGGAAGAAGACTGGAAAAAGTTTAAAGACTATTTACAGAAATACTGTAAAATTAATGAATGTTAGAAAAATGTTGGAATGAAGTTATATGGCTTTAGTAGAAATGTTATAAGGAATTAAGTGTAAATAGATTAATAGAGTATTAAAGGAAAAAATAAGGTTAGAATGTGTTAAGATAATTATAGGATAGAAAACAGAGGAAGAGGGAAAGGAATTGCTGAAACAATTAATAGAAGTGGAATACAAAAAGGGAGGTGTGAGGAGGTCGTTGAAATAAGTGAATGAAAGATAAGATGCTGAAATTGTTTGATGTGTTTTAAGTTGTTTTTGTTTTGTTTTCTTTTCTTAATTTGATGTGTTGGTGTTGTGTGGTGCTTTTGTGTTGTTTTGTATTATATTGTATTGTTCTTTTTTTTCTTTTTTGTGTAGTGTTTAAATTGTTGGAAAAGTGACAAGAATTGACCAAATTTGGATTACTAGAGGACTGGCACCTAAGACTCGAAAAGTGGAAATTTGCCCTAAAACTTGCTCCGACCATAATGCCGTGAAAATGGAGATGAAACTAACACCTACTGGCTCCTTCAGATGGAGGATGAATGACACCTTGTTTAGAGATCAAGAAATTACCAAGAAGGCCCAAAAAACTTTGAGAGACTACTTTGAGATAAATATGAACACCACCATTGAAAAAAGAGTAATCTGGGACGCAAGCAAAGCAGTTATGAGAGGGTTTCTAATTCAACAGAATGCAATAAAGAAGAGAACTCAAAATGAGAAAAAAGATAAAATCTTGGAAAAAATAAAAGAGGGGGAGAAGAAACTGAGAGCGAAACCCAAATCACAAGAGATTCTGAGAGAAATAAAGTTATACCAAGTTCAATATATGAAGATGATGAATCAGGAAATAGAATGGAAAATTAAACAGATGAAACAAAGGACATTTGAATCGGCTAATAAATGTGGAAAACTGTTAGCATGGCAAATGAAAAAAAGACAAAAACTTAACACCATTACCAACTTGGAAGTGGAAGGAAAGAACATCCAGAATCCAGTGGAAATTAGAAAATGCTTCCAGAGGTACTTTAAACAACTATACACATAAGGGCCACAGAAAGAGTGCGACTTAGACAAATTTTTAAAAAACAAATGGGCTTCAAAAAATTTCTCAAGAAAATAAGCTAATGTTGAACTATAAAATAACAGAACAGGAGGTGGAAGGTGCCATCCAGAACATGCAGCTGGGCAAATCTCCAGGGCCAGATGGTTTAACCTCCAAATAGTATAGATCTTTGAAGGACTGGATAATTCAACCATTAAAGGAGGTTTGTAACGAAATCTTAGAGGGGGAAAAAGCGCCAGAGTCATGGAAAGAAGCTTATATTACACTAATACCGAAAAATGAGACTGAAAAGACGCAACTTAAGAACTACCGCCCCATATCCCTGCTCAATGTGGATTACAAAATTTTCGCAGATATTTTGGCTAAAAGGTTAAAAAAGGTATTAGTAGAAGAGATCCATAAAGACCAAGCTGGCTTTCTCCCAGGTAGACACTTGTCAGACAACACGAGGAATATAATTGACATTTTGGAGATGCTGCAAGTAAATATTAACACTAAAGCAGTTTTAATTTTTGTTGATGCGGAGAAAGCCTTTGATAATATTTCTTGGAGCTTCATGAAGAAAAATCTTCAGGGGATGGGAGTGGGTCAAGGGTTTGAAAATGGTATAAGTGCAATATACTCAGAACAAAAAGCTAAGTTAATAGTTAATAATGTGGTAACAGAGGAATTTAAGATAGAGAAAGGGACACGACAAGGCTGCCCAATTTCCCCATTGCTTTTTATTTCGGTCCTGGAGGTTTTGCTAAATATGATTAGAAGGGACCGTCTGATTAAAGGTATACAGGTCGGAGCTAAACAGTACAAATTGAAAGCATTTGCAGATGATTTGGTATTGACGTTACAGGAGCCAGAATCTAGTACTAAAAGAGTATTAGAATTGATTCAGGAATTTGGTCATGTGGCAGGATTTAAGTTGAACAAGTTAAAAACTAAGGTGCTTGAGAAAAATCTAACACCGATCGAGAAAGAGAGGTTTCAGAAGGAGACAGGTTTAACATTGGTTAAGAAAGTCAAATACTTGGGGGTTAATATGACTGCTAAGAATTTAAACTTATTTAAAGACAATTATGAGAAATGTTGGTTAGAAGTGAAAAAGGATTTAGAGATATGGTCAAACTTGAAGCTTTCCTTGTTAGGCCGAATTGTTGTTATAAAGATGAATGTATTGCCAAGAATGTTATTTCTCTTTCAATCATTGCAAATTGTGGACAAAATGGACTGTTTCAAGAAGTGGCAGAGAGATATTTCAAAATTTGTCTGGCAGGGCAAAAAGCCTAGAATAAAATTCAAAATACTAACTGACGCAAAGGATAGAGGTGGATTTGCCCTGCCAGACCTTAGACTCTATTATGAATCAGCAGCATTCTGCTGGTTGAAAGAATGGCTGCTTCTTGAAAACACAGACATTTTGGATTTAGAAGGTTTCAACAATGTTTTTGGGTGGCATGCATATTTGTGGTATGACAAGGTTAAAGCACATAAAGCATTTAAAAACCATATTGTCAGAAAAGCATTGTTAAATGTCTGGATAAGATACAAGGACTTATTGGAAAACAAAACCCCTAGGTGGTTGTCACCGATGGAAGCAAAGGCTCAGAAAAGGCTCAATATGGAGGCCAAATGGCCGAAATACTGGGAAATTTTGGAACAAGATGGAGATAGATTGAAACTGCAGAGTTTTGAAAAACTAAAAAACAAAGTGCGAGACTGGCTTCATTATTATCAGATAATGGAGGCATACAATTTGGAAAAGAAAATTGGCTTCCAGGTGGAAAAATCAAAACTAGAAACAGAACTGTTAGAACCCAAAACTAAGAATTTGTCAAGAATGTATAACTTGCTGTTGAAATGGAACACTCAGGATGAAACGGTGAAATCTGCTATGATTAAATGGGCACAAGATGTTGGAAATAACATAATGATGGCTGACTGGGAACAGTTATGGACCACAGGTATGAAGTTTACGGCATGTAATGCCCTAAGAGAGAATATTATGAAAATGATATACAGGTGGTACATAACCCCAGTCAAGCTTGCAAAAATCTACCATTTGCCCGATAATAAATGTTGGAAATATAAAGAAACTGAAGGTACATTCTTTCACCTTTGGTGGGCGTGCCCAAGGATTAAGGCTTTCTGGGAGATGATATATAATGAATTGAAAAAGGTATTTAAATATACCTTCTTGAAGAAACCAGAGGCCTTTCTCCTGGGCATAGTCGGTCAATTGGTGCCAAAGAAGGACAGAACTTTTTTTATGTATGCCACAACAGCAGCAAGAATACTTATCGCAAAGTATTGGAAGACACAAGATTTACCCACTCTGGAAGAATGGCAGATGAAAATGATGGACTACATGGAATTGGCGGAAATGACTGGCAGAATCCGAGACCAGGGAGAAGAGTCAGTGGAAGAAGATTGGAAGAAATTTAAAGACTATTTACAGAAATATTGTAAAATTAATGAATGTTAGAATGATGTTGGATTGAAGTTAAGTGGTTTCCAGCTGTAATGGTATAAAAGAATATGGAAAAATTGGATTTTCAATACGTAAAAATTTAATGCCATAATATATTAAGATTAAAGATTAGGATAAAATAAGGAAGGAAAGGAATTGCTGAACTAATAAACTGAACTGGAATACAAAAAAGGGAGGCATGAGGAGGTCCGGGAAACAAGTAAATGAAAGATATGTGATGAAAAGATG